>JAVQIZ010193024.1:0-31758 GCA_036023535.2 Galaxias brevipinnis | reverse complement strand
TTCTGTTTTGTATCCTGATGTTTAATGTAGCACTTGCTTAGCTCTTATCTAGGTGATTAGGTCAGGGATGCACATATTTTATCTGCCTGACTTGTAGATTTTTTACCTTCTCTTGTTGTAGGCACAATTTTTTGTAAGTCACTTTGGATAAAAGCGTCTGCTAAACGAATGTAATGTACATTTATTATAAAAGTGTTCTGTGATCATTTAACCTGACCTCAGTCTTGACAGGAGATTGATAAAAAAACACTGGCTGTGTGATTTTTTAGGGTTCACACGTACTTATGAGTCTTTTGCACTGAGTCATAGCCCATCGATAGAGACAAAGTACAGTCATACTATTAACATATCTATACAGCATGCTGTAGCATAACTGTTTTACTATAATTTAATTTGCAAACAAAATGAATGAGGGTTAAACCACAACTTGTATGTAGCTTTCCAAAAATAGCCATGAATTTGCCAAGCATAATTATTAGGTTCTTGGTAATAAAGCGCAAGATATCCATTATTTTTGCCTTAGTTATCCATTCCTGGATGACCGCTAAAGCTCCCCGTGACACCACTCAAAGTAGCCAGATCTGTCCTCTGCATGGACCCTTACAAAGGAAGACAGCCATCAAAATGTAATAAGATGTCAGGGTCTTGCGATCACGTTCAGGTACTAATCCTGGAGGACAGCCCAGTGTATTGATTTAAGAGCAGGGAGAATAAGCCACAGAAATCATTAAGTGGAAAGCAGGAGCATTAAAATACTTTACTGATTTTACGAGGAAATTCAGGGACATATCAACTGCAGTGTTAGTGAGGGATGTTCGTTTTCATATTACCGGGAGGTTTAACAAGTCATATAGAACTGTAAAGAGTGTGCTGATCCCCAAGATAATTGTGCTGCTCTCTCACAAATCAACCACAAGCTGCATGACAGATGATGATCTAAGATTCCAGATCTTGGCCTCAACGTACTGTAATCATTGTCTGAGAAATCACATATTTTATATATTTATATATCTTCAGAGGTGATCCAGTTTACACTACTAACGGTAAGTTCACTGAAAATCATGCACTTCATGTAAAAAAAGCATATATTTCAGATAGTAATACATTGTTTTATTATTATATGCACTTTAAGTTACAATGCAAATTTACAACTTTCTTCAATGCAGACAGACAGAAGGACTCTAGGATGGCTCTATGTGTAGCACAAAACCAAGGTAGTCAGAGCCTCACCATTATAACAATTCTTGGAATTTTCATGCAGAAAAGTTACAAAGCATCATAAAAATGTCTAAGATAAATTAAGTTCAAGATTGTGATGTGAAAAATACTGTTAAGTTACCACGACAATAGAGCAATCTTAATTTTCTGTGTGGCCTTTGTTTAGCAATCAAATACGAGAGGATATTCACAGTATTTGGGGATTTAGAAATATTTCAAATGGATAAAGTAGTCACAGCTGTAAATCTAAACATCTTCATATTGTGATGTCATATTTTAAAGGATCCCACCAGCAATATTTATTTACCACATTAGCTTACTGAATTCCTCATTTGTAGAATTCTTCATTAAAAATGAATTTATGTCTGTGGGCTGGCATTCATTTATGTATATCTGAGAGTATGCTGTAATTTGTAATACAACTTCACAATGTGTTTTTAATACTTTACCTTGTGTAGATTTTGGTGTTAGCATTGTACTTTTGTTGCACCTTTTACATTTTTGTTAAGTTTGTTTATCTAAAGGTTTTTTTCTGGAAAAAATAGGAAGTTAATAGAACACAGGTGGGAACAATTAGTAATCAAGTGAAGAGGCGTGCTGGACTGGAGACGTAGGCGTGACAAGGATGCTAGATGACTAATGGTAGAAGAGATTGCTTCATATTTCTGGTACAACGCAGTCAATATATAGGATACAAATTATATAGCTGAGCTTCTTAATATGGTACATAAGTTCAATCTCCACGATGTAGAAACACCAAACACAAATACTGGAACGTTGTACAAATAGAAAAAATCCTCTGTATCCTCAACTGTATTTTAGAATGGGCCAGAATGGGCTGTTGGCTGGAACTGTTGAAGAGCTCGACTGAACGCAGCAGGGCGGTAATTGTGATTAATTTGGTGGAAGATACAGTTGATTAGACTGTCCATTAGTGCTGGCCATGAGAAAGCGTTATTGTGGTGACTCTGAGCTAAACTGATTATACGCATGCTGGAAACAGTGCAATCTATAACATTATGAATGCAAATTTGCTACAGTTGCAATCCGATAAGGGTCGTGATGATTCAATTTAAAATCATTCAAATTCATGGCCACTGGAGCTTAGAAGGTAGAGACTGGCCTTACTGGGCCAATCCTATGAGACCAACTGATAGTGACACAGCAATATTACATTACGCTTTAATGAAGTATTAATAATATATATATACTTAATATATACTTGATCAATCTAAAACAAAGCAGTCAAGTTGTCATGATAATTATGATCACAATGAATTATATGTTTCTATTTTATTTTACTTTATAACATCAACCATTTAAGAACGGATATCATGTTACTCTTTACATGTTATTAAGGACACACACAAAAAGATAAATAGATTATACAATATGCAAAAGTATTCCCTCCCCACTTTTTAATCCATCAGCAACAAAAACTGTGTGCATTCTAATCCCTTTCGACGTCTCATGTTTGAGTTATCTAAATTAAGTTAAACCTTTACAATCAAAATAGATTTTTACAAAAGTAGTATATGTATTTAGACAACTTAATAGTGCAATAGACTGATATTTAAATATGCATGAAGGTATAGGAAAGTAAAACAAGCAGATCCAGATTCAGGGCAAGAGCCAGGCTACATTTTTTTAGTATTTGGAATAATGTCAGAGCATTGCAATCAATCTTCTGATTACTTTCACAACCTACATATTTTCTGAGAAGTATACCGACGGTAACTCCAAGGGTTGTATATGCCTGGTTCAGCACCACTATCAAGTGTCAGAAATGTACCCCCACCCTATCAAGGAAAGCCTTTCAAAATCAAAGAAGCCATATCATGTTCCACGCTTAAATGTAATTTATATGTAAACCTTCAGAACCTTAAAGATATATCTTAAATGTTAACCTTATATATCTGAACATGGAAGTGACATTGCAACAAACCACTTACAAAACCCTGAGGCTATACATTTTACACAACACCTAATCTGTTTACTAAATTAGTGAGGTGTTGAACCAGTATGTTTTACAATAGACAAGGTGACACTGACTCCTTGATCCAAAAAAGAGAGGGAGGCACCATTTACTTATGGAACTCAGTGTTAATATAACTCAATGAATCTTGACTATCACATGCTTATTGTTCATAAAGAAACATTTGTGGCATGGTAACGTTCATCATTATATATTTTCTTCCCACCTTGCCTAGTGTCTTATTACACCTCTTTTGTTCCAGATTTGCCCATGTTTGGAGTTAATGGAGATCAAATCTGTATAAAACACATTGACTCTTGTCACTGCAATTTCACTGACTCATGTTTTTTTTAAGTGTTTACTTTCTCTTATTGGTTTTGCACAATCTATCCTTGGTTTTGACCTCACATACTGCTATAGGCCAATAAATACAGAACCTTACACTCTTAGAAGACTGAGATCAAAACATTGACCTCTACAATAAACATAATTGGGAACATCATTTAATTGCGCTGACTCTGTTATATACAACTAGAATTCATTGTTCAGTATTCTAGTGAAAGCTGAACATCATGTTATTATTTTAATTATATATATCCCTTTGTAAAGCAAAATCAGGATACCTATTGGTACACATGGTCTCCACTGCAGTAAGCTAAAACATTGAAAGCATTGCTTTGTTCTCATTACCCATTTAAATGGAAAAAGGCAATTTTTTTTTACAGAAAATAGAATTTAGGACAGCTATCTACTGGATAACCGGATTCATATATTAGTCTACAATAGTACTTTCTTAAGTGTCTGGTGATGCTGTTGGTTTTCCATGCCCCTTCAACTGAATCAATGCCCATTTTTTTGCTGCTATTACTAAGGTAAGCTTTCTCCCAAGTAGCTGAGGAGTTTAATGGCATGATTGGAATTAGACCCCCATGGAAACGCTGATCTTATTCAGAGCCATGAACTGCATGCTAATGATGAACAGATAACTTGACAGGACCAGACAGAGTGCAGCATCACTGTAAAGTCCAGGTTACATTAGGACCATTGCGTTACTCAATAGATCACTTCATTATGATTAACAATGCTGGGGCTTTTTGATGCTGGGAATATTGATGTTCTAGGTACTTAAAATGATTAATATACTGCGGCACCTATGCACATGGAGAGTAATAAAGTGAATACACAAAGCCGTTGTGGGTGTTCAGACATGCATCAGCCATTACAGCCATGCAAGAAACTTAATTATGGTCTAGATGGGAGGGATCAATAATGACATACTGGCCGTTTCCGAGTCCTATAGTCCGAAAGAGACAGACACAGGTCATGCCACAAATGGCTATCAAGGCTGTGTTTTAATCCAAGGAAGCATTTAAAAACTATAGGAAAGGAAAACATGTAATAACTTTCTGTTATGTATTTATTAGCTGTATTTTGTGTTCTTTGTTTTAGTGTGACTTCAAACGTAAATCATTTGCAAATAATAGAAAAAATCCATGTCCATGTCAATCCATCTCAGAGGTGTTGTTATTGGTACAGAAATCTCTAGGTAAACACACTACTTGAGTGACACAAGCCATATTGTTAGAAGTTTGGAATTTTTTAAAATGTTTATTACGATGTATGTACTTTGGGGAGATTCGGACATTTTCCTGTCAGGGACATTTCAGCCTTTGAGATTTTCTTGATCTTAAAAGAGAAAACAAGCCTTTTCACCAGAGATGGCAAAGTCCTCACACTCTGTATTTGATTGAGCAGCACTGAAGCGACCAAGGAGGACTCTCTGTACTTATGGACTTCTGAGTGTTGTAATTGCCATAGGGAGCACTAACACATGAAACAAAGCCAGGAAAATGCCCAACATACGAGTCTAATTGATATTTCCTGGTCTGTCATTTTTTGAACATCCGTTTATTAGCAGCAAAAGCAAAGTGCAAAGCAAAAGGAAAATCATTTCATTTTCCAAAACCATATGATGTCTTGTACCTTAAATTGCCAGCAGGTAGTATGATCTGGATCAACAACAGGTCTCTCTTTAATCAGTCTTCATTGTTTTACATGTTTCCTGTAAGTGAACAAATGAATGTGGCCTTCATAAAAGCATTCCAATGCAGAACAGGAAGGGATATATGTATAGAAATAAGGTGTAGGCATATACTGTAGCTATACAAACAACAAAGAACACAATAAGTAGTTAGGCTTGAATTACACAAAACAAGTTTAAACAGCTTAGTCTACCAGGCTACAGTTTAAATCAAGTATTAATCAGAACGATCCTTCAACTATTATCTAAATGAATAAAACTTTTTGTTGAGTTTGGGACATTAACACCTGTTAACACAGTGGATTTATGAAGTCGAATATTAAAGTTATTTAAAATTACAAATGTTCTATAGGCCATGTGTACATAATGTAATTTATCATAGAATAAAGTTTTACTAACGAACGGAAATAATTACTGACAAGTCCGAGACTGTTCCCTGTCCATCGTGTAAATAATGTAGGCTAATATATCATCGAATAAAGTTCTTATTACGATAGGAGCGGATATAATTTCTGACAAATCAGGGACTGTCTCCCTCCAGCCAATGTTTATTTTGGTCAAACAGGACGCCCACTATTTGTCCCTCAATTAAATTTCGCTTTGGGAAGTGACAATGCGATGCGCGCACGGTGCATACATGCTCTCAAAACAATTATTTTTTCTTAACCTTGGAGGGTGCGCACACCCAAATCCCAGTGCGCTCTTGTTGCGCGCAAATATCTTTCAATAGCTATGGAATTTTTAGGAAATACAACATTCGTCATTTACTCTGGAATTTATTGTTTGAATTGCTAGATACTTCATTTCATGGGATTTTCACATGGGCTCGAGCTTCACGGTCACCAACCTAAATATATCGGTGTCAGATCAATGTAAGTTTATCTTTTTTTATTTATCCCTCTCGGAATAATACAGTTTAATTGTCTATGCTATAAAGTCTGTGTTTGTAATAGTAGCCTGTCTTGCAAAATGCATACATAGAACAATGTATTAACATTTTAGTTATTATCGTCAAAAGCAATATGGGTTAGCACAGTTGCACTTTTTGTATGTACTGTTATATATAATTGATTAATACACACAAGACATATCAAATGCAGTCTTAGAAATAATACGAAAAACTAGATTATGCTAAACCAAAATGAAGTGATTAGAATGTTTCCAAGGCTTATAGAAAGACTACTTTCCAAATATGTGCTGCAAAATTGCTGTTCAAAAACCCCATGATATATTTTAGAAGCAAATAGTGGTTGGTCCTTGAATACCTGTGAAAGTTAAATTTAGATTTTATTTAAATTATTATAATTAAATATTGAAATATTTTGCTATGGAAAAGCAGCCTCTTAAACCAAGCCACCAGTGATGTGAATGAGAACCAGAATAGCTCCTCCAGCAGTTGGTATAACCTTAATATGATTTACAGTAGAGTGACAAAAAAGATCATTAAGTGATCCTTATATTAGCGTATTTGCACACAGAGAAGCAGTATTGGATCAACACGTATTTAAATCCTATTCTAAAAACCTGCTTATGACACACTATACACATACATGACAGTCATGATAAATTCAAAAGGCTCTGAATATGGCAACTAACGAAAAGACATATGGTTCATCTGCATTCTGCTGTTAGATACTTAATCAAGGATTAGCCACAGGCACATCACAAGATAATCTCATGATAAGAATTATTTTTTTGTTGTTGGTGAGTTAAGACACTTTACACTAAGTACAAAATTGGGATGTAACTGAGAATATTAGACTATAAACTTTGTTTGACAATTTATACTGTAACATATGAACGTTATAGCATGTAAATAAAGTCAACGTGTCTGCACTTAAATATATGTTATTTTTGCAGAACTTGTAAACCCTGAGTGGAGTAATACCAATGGATACTTCAAGTGAAGCAAATCTCACTAAGATAGAGGATTTTGCTGAATCCTCTAACTGCTGCTCGATAAATCAATTTAATGAACATCATTTCATGGAATTGGAAGACAGCACAAAGCAGGTTGGAGTACAAGTTATACTTATCCTGGCTTACAGCACTATCATCTTGTTTGGAGTCACTGGAAACTCTCTGGTGATATATGTTGTGTACAAGTTTAAAACTCTGAGGACCGTCACCAACTTTTTCATTGTAAACTTGGCCGTGGCTGACTTGCTGGTGAACACTCTGTGTTTGCCCTATACTCTTATCTACACTCTCCATGGGGAGTGGAGGTTTGGGCAGATCCTATGCTTCATGTTACCTTATGCACAGGGCCTGGCTGTGCACGTGTCCACCATCACCCTAAATATTATTGCGCTGGACCGCCACCGGAGCATAGTCTATCACCTGGAGACTAAGATGACTAAAGACACATGCGCTGCCATCATAGTTATAACATGGGTCGCAAGTGCTATTCTGGCCAGTCCACTTGCCATCTTCAGGGAGTATGGGACCTTTGTTCTTTCACCAGAGCAATCCATTCAGGTCTGTACAGAGAAGTGGCCAGGGACCAGCACGGATGGAACCATCTACAGCATCTCCATGCTTCTGGTCCAGTATGGCTTACCATTGGCAATTAATTCTTTTGCGTATATCCGCATCTGGAATAAACTGAAGCGCCATGCAAGTCCTGGAGGCCGAAATGACCGCCAGCAGCGCAAAAGGAAAACCACAAAGATGTTGGTGACAGTGGTGGTAGTTTTTGCTGTCAGCTGGTTGCCCTTCCACGCATTCCAATTGGCTGTTGATATTGACAACAATATTTTGGACATGAAAGACTTCAAGCTACTTTTCACAGTTTTTCACATTGTGGCAATGTGCTCTACATTCGTCAACCCTATCCTATATGGGTGGATGAACAACAACTACAGGACAGCCTTTTTTTCTGTTTGCAAATGTGGTCAACCAGTCAAAAGTGAATCAAGGACAATCATGAGCAGAAATATTAAACGGGAGAGAGACATAGATACCAAAACAACCACTGTCTGAATTAATTATAAAACAGATTATTACAGATCATGTGTAAATTCAATGTACTGTATATTGTGTGCTTTAAACACACATTGTTGGAAATTGTGTGAAAATATATATCATTGATTCATCTAAGTGTAGTGAAATGAAATTATGTATTTTCCGTGTGTATTTTTTTTTTCCAATAAGGTCCAAAGTGTACTTTCAAGAAAACGTAGCCAGCAGTATTATTATGTATATTGTGCTATTGATAATAAAGTGATATAGCAACAGCCACTTTATTTCGACTGTACTTTTTGTTTAATACCGACAACAATTTAGGTAAATGTTATTGGTGTGCAAGTGTACTATGTTTTTTAGTTTTTTATAATTATCTTTTTTTTTTATCCTTGGATTGTTAATGTTAGGGTCCTGTAAACTAATTTGTAAAATCCACCTCTGACTTTTCAGAAAAAGTAAGTGGGCCTTGATTGACAGGCATTCCTGTCCAACATGGTACACTCTGTTATTGGGCCTTGTCCTTTTTTTCGGACCATGTACTGTATGCATACCACCATCCCAATGAGTTTCTTAGACTCACAACACCCAGAAGAAAATAGCCAAAAACGTAGCTGACAGCACAACTGTATAGCCTGTGTAGAGAAATCTGGCGATCATAATGCAGATAAAACCCTGACTCAATCTACGTAGACTATTGTTTTAAAAAGTAACCTATGCTGCATGTAAAATAATTAGCATTCCATTACATAATTCCTACATAGTAGTACTGTGGGGCATTAGTCATTGGCAATATGGTACAGATCCTGGCGTCAGTGCTTCTATGAACCTGCATATACACAGAAATCATTTGATTAAATAGTCCGTCTGAAAAAGTACATGACTAATAAATGATTGCCCTCAGGGTCCGTATTAGAGTTAAAACAGTTGGAGCCATTCCTTTTTGATCTCTTCCTCTTTGGAAGAAAATAACTGACAGCTTATTTACACACAGCTATAACACCATAATTATCCGCCATGGCTAGAGAGCTCGATTTCTGCAAATTGGGGGACAGTGATAAATGCACACTTAAGGATTTTCATTAGTGGCTACTAGCAAGGAACTTTGTATGTAAATAATTACAGCAAAATAACTACTTTCGTATCCATGAAAATCGAAGGAGTGGGGTATACTATCACTTTCACATTTAGTTATGCATCATGATTATACTGTTCCCTTAAATAGGTCACAATTAGTAAAGTGCTACTCTGGATTTAACTTAAATATGCAACAAAAAAAGATGTCCAAACTTTTGACTGGTACTCTATTTGAAAACAGGACTATTATAGAAGGACTATTCTGAAATTCGGGATAATGATAGTGTCTAAATCAAACAGCGGTACTATATGAAAACAGCATGAAGCCGAAACATTAAATGGCAGGTTGTAATTTGTTAGACTATAAAGTGATTAAAAAACGTACACATAATGGTTCCAAGGAGAACCAGGCAGGCTTTTTAATAAGTCCAAGTGTTTCAACCCCCCTCCCCCCCATGGCTAAAACCCTAATTACTGCTAGGCCTATGTTCTCACACTGATTGGCCTATGGCGTTATCACTTCCAGCATTTGTCCCTTGTTGTTGCTCTGTCCCTTTCCACTTTTTTGCTTTGCTCTGGCTTTGTTATCACCGTGATATTCGTGAGCGATATATCACGTAAGCCAATAATTGTTTATCAAGCTGTTGAAGATTTCAGATCACTCTTCAGTCTCACTGACTGTACCCAGGAGAGGAGCCCTGGCCCTAATCAAGTATTTTCACTAAATGACGAAAAGCAAATCTTCATTGCTACAATACTGCCAGGTTCCTCTGCTGGACAAATTATAAAGAAGCCTGGTCAGTAACATAGCAGAATTCTTAATGTGGTTGCATGTATCCATCAGTACAGTAATGTTGCTTAAGAATGAGAACTGGTTGGGTTGTGGAAGTAGAATAGCACATTGATTCAATGGTATCAAATGCAATACAAAAGCAATGCCTATTGAATGGCTGGAATTAAGTGAAAGTTAATTGTTTCAGATAACTATGAATTATTTTCCTCCCTTATTCATTTCATAGGTGCGTTAAATTATACATGTGAAGATATCTGAAATGTCTAAGATTATTATGGGACCGTGATTGCCTACATCAATCAAACTCAAAACTTATTCAAGTCATGTAAAATATAATTAGGCAATTAGAAAGAGACTTTGGGTGTGCACAGCATACAATAATTGTGATAAACAAAACCAATCAAGTACTATATTTACTGAGATTGATCAGAGCACAGGTAATTCCAGTGATACTAAAGCTAAGAAGAAATCAATTATTACATAAAGATGGCTGTGTGTGTGGACATCCAAGACACACAACAATAGGTAAAACGCAATCAAGCTCTTTTTTAAACCCAAGGTAATGGCATGGCACAACTCAATGTAGAGGGGATAAAGATGTTACAGCACCCTCTACTGCCTCAATGGTGTGCATCCCTGCCTTGGATGAGGCAAATTGAATTTGTAACACATATTTTTGATGAAGTTGAGACATTTTGTAAGGTAGGGGGCGATGTATACAAAGTTCAGATACTATTTTTGTACTTCTCCTTTAAAAAAAACTGATTGGGATGAAAATGTCTTATTTGTTAGTAACAGTAAAACATATTTATAGTGGGTTTGTTATACACATTGATAACATAACATCATAACATCTATTTGGACTATGACCACATTGTGTCTGTCTAACTTGCATCAGCTGAAATTACACTCATTCCCTCTGATTTTGTCTTTGAACTGCTGCCTTCACCTCTGGTCTTCCTTCTCCTCCTTATCTGGTCCAATGTATTGCCACCTGCATACAGTAGCTCATATCAATTTCTTGACCATAATCAAAACAAAAAAAAAGAGGTGTTAAAGGTGATTCTATCAGTAATAAACTACGTTATCTCATACAACCACAGGCACAATCTCAAAAGTGTATACTACACTCACCAATAGTTACAGTACTTGTAGCTTTTCGCCACTCAGTAAACTGGTTTCTGGAGGCCCTGGACTGGTCTTTTGCCTTACTGCAGTCTCACCAGTTGTGTAATTAGCTGCTACACATAACCCTGCCATTAAAGTAGTAGAGACAGATATTTTCTTTTCTCTCAGTTGCAGGGAGATGCTTTTACTGAGCTGTATGAACTCCTGATGTAGCCTGCGCACCTCTAGTTGAAGCAGATCCCTCTCTTTTTCTATTGTGACGAGACAGCCCTCCAAAAGCATATGTTCTTCTCTGATCCTATTTGTGTTGCCCTCAGCTTCCTTCAAGTTTTTAATTTTCACCTCCAACGTCTCTTTCAACACCTTATTTTCGTTTTTGAGTTGGCATATAATGCTGAACGAGTCCTTGTTTTCTTTTCTGTCACAACTGAAATGATGATCATCAGTATGGCCGTGATCCCTGGTGGCCTGCTCGGGGAAGCTCCTTCTGTTCCCCAGTCTGTGATTATCTCCTCTGGGTGATGACAGCTGGAGTTCTCTGACTTGCCCAGCCATGGAGGACACCCTCCCCTCCAGCTTGTTCTTGTCAGTACTCCGTTCGGAGCAATTCTTATTGACTATTTCCAGTTCAGTACGCATCCTGTCTTCAGTATCACCCTTCACTTTAGTCTCACAAAGGGCACTGGAGTCTGAAGTTCTCCACCTTATTCTCTCAGCCTCAACGTTATTAGTCAGTTGTAGATTGTCCAATGTGAGCTGTTTGTTTTGTTTTACTAGTACCTTGTTGGCGGTCTTGAAGACCTCATATTTTTCAAACACCTTCTTGAGTTTACTAGCACATGTGTTGCAGTAATCTTCCGTGTCCCTCAGCTTTTCCTCTGAATTAAACTTTTCACAAATGGAAACACCTTTCTTGTCGGTGGAGGTTTCATTTGTCCAATTTTTACATCGTCCATTGGTCCACCTTTCACAAGATTCCTCTGAGTTACAAGTTGATTTTGCATCAAGTTTAGAGCCTGGACTACAAGACTTTACTACCTCATGAGTACTTTTGGAGTTTACTGAATCTGAGACACTGAGGTTGTCTGATGAAGACCTACTCTCTGTTTGACCTCCTGTTATTTTCCTGGTAAGGCTATAGTCGTCTTCCTCAAATGAAACCAGTGTAGTTTTCCGTCTGCCCACCGCTTTCTCCAAATGTTTTATTCTCTGTGAGTTGTGTTCAATAGCATTAGCCTTAGGCCTACGACCTGAGCAGAATTTGTCTGCAGAAGAGCTGTAAGAGGGTCTATGAAAATCTGGGTCATAAGTTTTTTCCCTAATCATTGTAACACTGTTTAGGCTTGACAATGTTTTCACTTGAATACCTGATTTGTCACTATAACCAGAACGCCGTGTTTGCTCCATGCTTTGATGGACAGTAACATTTGTATTAATCTGGAAAAAGGTTTTTGTATAAAAAGTGTAAAAGTTTTCAAATAATTTTTTACAAATATTCAGAATTCATGAAATTATGAAAAAAAAACTACAATGCATTTAGAAAGTATTCCAACCCCTTGAAAATATGAAGGGGTCTGAATACTTTCTGAATGCACTGCATTGTACAGCTCATGTTAAATTCCTGACCTTATCGCCTTCTGCACCCAGATGATCAACAGGTGTGCTACACCGTCTCATGATGCTCTTCTCTTGTGTTGTCCTTCCTAATCTGAAGGAAGCGTAAAATAAGCACAGATAGCTAGATATATTGACATGAAAAAGTCATTCAAGTTTTTCATGTCAATAAATCTGTCTGTTCATGGCTAGTTGTGTAAAAGTCTCAAACCAACAATGCAACTAATGCTTGCAAGGTTTGAATGTTCCCTTTCGTTTATTTTACAACATTAACGTCACACATTTGCAATTTGCAATGGCTAGCTAGCTAATTATGATAATGTTTAGGTTACGCAAACCTTAAGTTGCTAACAATCTTACATTCACTGCTGATCACATCAGATAACGGCCAAAACAATATTTTCAAGGCTTTAGTAGCTGTGTGGATACATCATGTAAACATATGATACTTTTTTAAAGATACTTTTCTTCCATGGTAACCAAACCTATAGTAACACAAACGTTCCATTTGCTCATTATTAATAATATAATTCAACATTATACACCAAATAGGCCTGCTTGTGGAAGCAAGAGAAAATAAATTATAATCAAAGATAAATCTAGCTATAGGGCTATAATGTAGTATGCTACATAAAGTGCATTTAGGTGCACACAATACTATTGATTATTAAGAAATTGAACAAAGGGCAGTTAGGCCTAAAGCCCCAGACGTTTTCTGAATAGCCCCGGATCTTTTTTTTTATGTTTAAGAAAAAGAAAACATAAAAACCATAAAAATTGCCCATGATCTATTCATCTTTCATTCCACACTCTCATAAATAATATGATATTGTTGATCAAAAATGCAAGCACGCTATGTCCTGTGTGTGTAATTCAAGGCCCAGATCTACTTGGCACGCACGCATTTGTTTGAGCACGAGCAAGCGAGTGAGACTGAGAGCGTCCCGGTTACAAAGGGCTTGTAATTTCGGCATCTAGCTAGCTAACCAGTTCAGAATGACAACAATCAACACAATGGATGTAATGCTTTAAAAAAAAACACACACAGACAGTGAAGTAACAAGGCGAGAGCAAGGCTAGTGGAGGTGGAGGAGGAAAAGGTATCTCCTGTTGCTTCAGGACGTGAATGCCTGTCAAGTGTCTCATCCACAAGCTAAGGTTGGTGAAGTAGGAGTGGGCTTTAGTTATATAGACAGCTAGTCTAGCACAGTGCAGTGGTACTCCAAAGATTTTGACACAAGCCAGCATTTGATTTGCATCTCGGCAACCGATTTTGCGATTAAACATGTAGCTAGTAGCTACTGTCTATCTTCTTATTGAAAAGACACAACACTACCACAATAACATAGTTCACTTTCAATATCAAGCAGAAATGTCAGGCTAGCAACTTGTCATGCTTTCATTGCCTATTGTAAGATATTCATATTATCACTTATTTCATAATAATACATGGGATTCATAAGGGTTGAGTAAATTCTAGTAACTCAAGGACATGGGAGAAAATTGGGGTAGATCATGATCATTTTTAAAATTTATATTATTTACAAAGTAAATTACAGCATTAACCTAAAGGATTAACCTAAACATGTATACTAGTGAGTCCCTGTCATGTAAAATTATTTAGAAGGAAACTTTGTGTGTTGTGAAGATCCTAACAATAGCCCTGGGCTAGATCATTATCTTTTTGTGTATCCCAGAGAGGTCTTTAGGCTATCACTTGTCACTTTGATCGCTGCCAGCTACAAATCACATATTTGATAGAGATTGCTTGGCATGGTCAAACCAAGTGAAAATGCCTGTTTAATAACATTTATGACAGGAAATAAAGACAGTAGAGCAAGTTCTCTCAACTGCATGGGTAAAAGTTACTTTATTTTAATGGAAGAGAATGAGGAAATATATTCACAAAAAAACACCCATTATGTTATGTGCAAAACTCATCATAGACAATACACAACACAAAAGGTATACCCATGCTGCCAAAATTACAGTGATAGGGGTGTTTGTCATTGTGTGTGTGTGTGTGTGTGTGTGTGCGTGCATGCGTGTGTGCATGTGTATATTTGTGGGGTCTCTAAGCAGAAGTGTAAGTGGTGATAAGGTCATGTCCATCTGGAGGTGCTGTTCGAGCCCGAGCATGGGTCTCACAGTACAGCTGACCTTGCACAAAGAAGTATCCCTTCTGTTTGAGGTTGATGTCACAGTCGGAACACACAAAGCAGCCGGGGTGGCGGTATTGATCCCTAGCCTTCACGACTGTCCCTCTGAAATGAATAGAGGTTTATTAGGGTTAAAGATAACTCATTCATACTGGCTTAGACATACATTATTCACTTTGTGGGCTTTATATACTGTATTTACTATTCTCTGTGCTACTTACACAATGCCATTGCCACATTTGTCACATAGGGGAAGTTTCTGCAGGTTGCCTGTTGGTGTAGTAGGCTTTGTTGTAGGGGCTCTCACTGTCCTCGTCATTAAGGGACGGGTACCTGCAATTGCATTTACGATCAGACACTTGTCTTAATCATGAGAGCAGTGACACAGCTGCACACTGGCTACAACAGAGTTGAGTAAGTGCAACACAAATACAAGATGAAAGGTAATGTGAAAAGCTATCTTTATTATTATTTTTTATTTCACTGGTCTGAGGAAACCAATTGTGATCTTACTATAAGGCAGCACACACAGCTTTGCGACGTAAAACCCCATCACACACTTTACATTGAACTGTGTAGGATTCCATCCAAGGAAGAGCAGAGGACTTACCATCACTGTCAACAAAATCTTGCAGAGCCTTGAATGAACCTGACTGCCGTGGCTCCTGGGGCTCCTCCTGGTTCCGCTGCAGCATCTGATACACATCAGACTCCTCAATGGAGGTAAGGGTTTTGGTGCTGCAGAAAAAAAAAAAAGAAATGAGTCAGACACACTCATTCTGTTCACATTTACATTCTGGTCCCTGCATGAACACACTGGCATGGACAGATATACACCCCTCACCCCTACAACACCCATACACATGACCACACAGACATAGATAAGCGGTTCCCAATACAATACACCATTTCAGATTCAACTTATTGCCCTGGCGTGGACCCCCGTAGGCCTAGATTTAGATAGCGGGGAGCTGTGTTTAAGTTATTGAGGCCAGCTGAGACATTATTTGCCACTATGCCCTGGGGCTTTTTGTTATTGTAGGCCGCATCAGGATTAAGCAAGCTGTTAAAGAATACATAGACGCAATAGGAGGAAATAACCACAGGAGGCTAAAGGACATTTTTTTTTTAACTTACATTTTTAAGTGTGCTTCATAGAACAAGACTTGAACAGTTCCTAATTTCAAATGCCAGATGGTAGATAAAAAATACCCTGTAGTTATGTTTTTCCCTGCACCCACGGCACAATTTCAAATGTTGTTCAGATGTTTTCTGTTGCAGCTTACAGTTGGCTTGTCTGTTTAAACAAGACGACAGCCCGCTTTGACCATGTAGTTGGCCGACTTGACCCGAGCACCTGACATGATTTATGCCTCTTTCAGAAACAGCTCCTGGTTAAGCCACGGAAAAACTCATTCCTGCAAGCTTGGGTAATACACTCTAGATGACTCCCCATATATCTGGTAGCGTAATGGAATCCACATGACTTCCTGGCAAGACTGGATGTTAGGATACAAAAACTTTAGACTACATCAAACAAAAGCATGACGAGCCACAGTAGCAGAGGGACCTGTTCGTCAGGGGGTAAGAAACACGTGTTATATCAGAAAGTAACCCTTTTAAAGTAACATGCAAAGTGAATGTGCTTTGACCTTTACTGTAGGTTAAGCATCGCTACAGTAACACTAACAGTGAATACACGTAAAGTGCATACCGGCAAAAAGCCCCCCCCCCCCCAAATAAAACAAAAAAGAAACAGGGAAGCCAGGTAGGGACAAAACTTGGGATGTGTTGCCATGGCAGCAGAATTGGAGCTAGGACCACAAAGAGAGAGAGACAGATGGTCAGTCACATTAGCTTACCCCTCAGGCCTGTCGTGAACCAGGCCCCTCATCTGGCCTTGCATGGCGTCCTGGATATTGCCTGAGGAGTAAAGGCCTATAGGAGTGTTGTAGGCCGAGCTGACCACCTGACGCTTATCATCGATGTTAGCTGCTGCAATGAACG
This sequence comes from Galaxias brevipinnis, assembly GCA_036023535.2. Lineage (NCBI taxonomy): Eukaryota > Metazoa > Chordata > Actinopteri > Galaxiiformes > Galaxiidae > Galaxias > Galaxias brevipinnis. Next base: position 14,785 of record JAVQIZ010193024.1, on the reverse strand, counting down.
GCTGAGCCTTGCGGTTGTGACCTGTGCCAATAGGTCTGTACTCCTGAGTAGACAGAAAGAACAAGGAGACAATTCTTTTTTTTGGTTGGTGTGTTTTCTTTTGTAGTGGTGATGTATTTATGCAGCATTGACTCAATCTCCACCCCCGCCTCCCCAAAAAAGCATATTCTCACCTGCTGCTCTGCTTCCAGGTTGATTTTGAAAGGGTTGGCTTTGCCCTCTTCTGTGACTTGTGGCGACCATAGTCTTGTTTCACACCTGGGGATGAAAGATAGGTGACCTGGTGTTCAACTTTAAACAGCCCCTGGTTCAGCCATGATCCTACTTTCAATATCAAATTAAGGCAAACACACACACACACACACACACACACACACACAGCAAAACTATGAGTGTCCTATGGATGTATGTGCCAATGTACAGTATGTGTGTGCTTCCCTATACTCCACTTAATTCGCTACAAAGTATAAAATATGACTTTTCTGCAGACCTCTCCACAGTGAGACACAGCTGGGTGGTGGATTCCTTGATCATATTCTGGGCATCACAGTGCAACATGTCGATGGCAGGAACACCCTCGATGGCTAGGATGACATCACCGGGACACAGGTTGGATGCAGAGGCCTTGCTGCCTGGAGTTATCTGTCAGGAAAGAGGACCAAGAAAGGGGAGTCAGGGAGAGAGGAGAATAAAATAGGAGAGAAAAGTAATAAAGATAAGGGTCGGGAAGGGGGAGATGTCTGTCTCTCGACCTCTATAACACACACACACACACACACACAGTATATCGATGTCTCCTTCTGTCCATGCGGTTCTCTGGCACCTTTACAGCAGTATCCTCCTCTGTATAATGAAAGGACAGATGGTAAAGCCGTTTGAACTCGGTTGTCCTGCTCTCGGTCAATGGCACCTCATCTCGGACTGTTGGGGAGCACTGTAGCCCCTTGAATTTATGAGGTTCACCTTTCGCTATGGTGCTCATACTTTCTCATCTTCATCCTCAAGGTAGTCTGGCATTCTTTTACAATAAAACATTTGACTATTTAAAACATCATACACTTGTTTCACCTCCTGACCCTCAGTAAAATGTTATATAAACGCTCAAAGCGTCACTGAAATCTCAATCAAGCAGCTTGAAAACGTCTTGTAACATGAACGAATGTCCCTGGATGGTCTGCATGTGTGTGAACAGTGGTCCCCTTTCCGTGCTGACAAACGAAACATCGTACACGAGTTTGACGGTAACCAGACACAGTGGATCCAGCTGGTAGGCCAAAGATTCACTTTTATAGGCAGTATCGAATCACCTTCAGGATCATAAAATCAAGCATCAGCAGCAGCTAATTTTCCTACTTCAAACTCAAACTAACATTCTGCGAGAGTCCACAGATGGCTGTGTTAGGGAAGCAAGCCATATTGCATTACAGCACGGCAGTAACTTGAACTTTACAGATACATTGTGGAGTTCTCGCAAGGGGACGGTATAATGAAGCTGGGGTTAGGTCATCAATTTATAAATAACTCTGGAGAGAAGCACTTGGGGATGCAGCACATCTCATAAAGGCAGCATCGGTTTACGGGCACAGAGTTAACAGTGTGTGCATGTTTACCACTCTCCTGTCAATGATAGTACTTGCCCAAATCCTCTTGGTTTTGTTTGTCTACTTATAAGGCAGTTTGTGTCTGCCCCCCCCCCCTTATCTAGAGATTATCCCAGATCTGTGTGTATCAGAAACTCTCAAGCTATTCGAGCCAGTCCTTCCACTGAAGATCTGAGTACTGTGAGGACCGAGCAGTTCAAGCAACACGACAGATTCAGAAATGTTTTGCGATAACCAGTCCGAGTTAGCTGATTTCCTTTCAAATACAGTCTACACAGCCAGTAAGTCTTCCCGTAGCTTTTCTCTGCGGGGCAAAGGGAGCTAATTATTGATGTTTAGTTTACACTTCCAGTAGGAAACACTGCTGAAGTCATAACAGAGTGGCCTTTCTTACCAAAAATGGCAGTGTTTAAGACACGGTTGGATCTGGCGGTAGCAGCAACAAGTGTGCCGGAGGAATGTGCTAACGGTTAAATCTCATCAAACACGAGAAGTCCCAGAGCAGTTACAGTAATAGAAGATGGTGGCAGCCAGGGATTAAACAGACAGCTTTAACAAAACCCCTCAGTACACAAGGCTACAGTATCATAATGCATATAACTAGTTATTATAATACCGGTAATTATTTCTTAAAATTAGCCACAGTACATTGTGTAACAAATGAGTGCAAAATGATAAGGAGTGTTTCAAGATGTGTATGCTTCCTGAATTCCACCAAATGATGTATTTTTGAAGCAACAGACTTAGTCCCTTTTTTAGGCATTTCAAGCCATGTACCCATATACTACACCGTATATAAAGCTTCAGCATCCCTCTCTCACTGGCTGTAACTCTTCCATTCACCATAAAGCCCTCTCTTCATGTTCTTCACTTCTCATTCTTGCCGCTCTCTTGCCTCACTTGTTTGCTCCATCCCTGCTCTCAGCACTAAGCTAACACAACAGGTGTGGGACTGTCTCACAGGGACAGTGTTTCACAGTAACCACTAACACTCTTAGCCACCCCCTTCATGGTGCCAGGCCTTAATATAGCCATATAACGCAACTGGGATCACTGTAAACTCCTCATTTCTGATGGGCACATGCCAGACTGTATTATGAGGTATACTCATCGACCTTTCCACAAGCATACAAACTAGTCGCATGTTCAAATAACAGCTTAAACCATAAAACGTGCTTGATACCAGCATTGGTGGCCACGCACAGCATTGGTGGTCTTTAACAAATTGGAGCTAAAAGTAGTGCATTCTCTGAACAACTGCTGTTCAGACAATGAATGTGATAGTATGTTCATTAGTTCTCACACGGTCCATTCTTAGTGCCGTTGTTACAGCTGTCCAGTGAGTGCAACAAACCTTAAGCCAATGCTCAGTTCCCGTTACCTGCATAGTTTCACTGCATAATGTCATATCAATCTTATCAAGATGAATCTGTGATTTGTTTCATTTCAAGTTCTGTCTGTCAAGCTCAGCCCGGAAGCCAAAGGGAGTGTGTACGTGTGTGCGCCAAAAGTGCATGACGTAACCCACTATTCCTGTCAAAGCCGCCGACATTTACCAAAACACAGGTGTGGCCTACCCCCCCACCCCCACCCCCCCCCTACACTCTAACAAGGCTGGAGCCTCCAATTCCACAGACACCAGCCAACTAGTGGCTAAAACAAACATTTACTATTCTGGGACTTTTCACCATGGGATGAAAGCACTAGTCTGAAAGCATAGAGACAAGATCGAGGTTTGACAGTGTGAAAGAAAGAGTCAAGCTCCACCTTTTCCAGACTGTGGACAACAACAGCAATCTGTACTTCAGGGGAAGAGAGTGAATGGAGGAAAGGAAACAGAGGCATTCTTTGCAAAGATGGGGGGCCTAAGGCATAATAAATGGGTGGTAACTTTGCCACAACAGATGATAGTGTTTACATTCCATCGATGAATACATCACACACACATAAACACTCATACAATTGCTTTCAACCACACACACACACACACACACACAAACCTACACTCACCCTGGAGACGGTCAGGGGCTGGTTAAAGTCCTTTCCTCCGGTCAGTCGGAAGCCCCAGGGGGCAGGGCCCACCAGGACAACGTTGAGTGGCATGTCCCCTGTCTCTCCCTCTGCTGCTGTACGAACCTCAGTGAGGTCAGCTGTGCTGCACGGCGCTGTTGGTAGGTTTGTGTGTGTCCCAGCACACAGCGGGGTCCCACAGTAACAGCCAGGGGATGATCCCGTTGTGGACCTTTTTAACTGTGGGTATGAAGGAAGGCGGGGACTGGGTAGACTCAGCCCCTTGAGTAGACTCATTGGACAGAATGTGGGACCACACAAGGCTCTCTACCACTCTTTTCTTCCTTTTCATATCGGTCTTGTACTTTCTACCTTTCTCTCGAGGGCATTTTCTTCATGGGGACATTTCCTGAAGATTAAACATTTCTAATGTTATAACGACAAACACAAATAAAATGTTTTATATATAGCTCATGCTGTAATGAATGTATATAAGACAATCAAACCCCGAGATAGCCTTGGAGTAGGTATAGTATAGGCCAATCTACATAAGCAGGACCCAATATCATTTCTTTCTCTGATCTCTGATCTCTCATTCTGGTTTGCTCCCTCTGTGCTCTCTGGTCGACAAGTCTAGCAGCTCCTATCCTTATTTGGCCTGGAGGCACAGCTTTGTACTGAGGCTGGAGGTCCCACAGTCACATTCCAGCCCCTATTGATCTGGACCGGACCCAGAGCTCAGTACACTGGCTATCTCTGGCTTTCTCTGTCTATCCTCTTTCCATTCATTTCTCCACCCCTGCTCTCGATGTTTATGTGATCTGGACCTGAACCAGCGCAGGATTTGGTTCTGTTCTGTGCTGGCCTCGTCACCTCTGTGCTTTCTGTTTCACAGTGTTTATAACAGAAACGGGCTCCGAGATGTTTTCATTCCAATTAGATAGTTATTTTCCTCTCTCTCAGAAAGCACATCTCTGTCCTGAGTCCCCCCTCCTCATTAATATTTGTTTAAATTACCGGCGTGTTCTGAAATGTTTTCATTCCAATTAGTGACGGTCTACTTTTCTTTCTTTTCTCCATGTCTTGCCAAAATTCGATGTACAATTCCAAATGTAGTATACACATCTACTAGGTGGCATGTGCTTGCTAAAAAACAATACACATGTCAGTTATTGAGACCAGTTCATGACTCATACAGTCTTTCCCTCCTTTCCACAAGATCAGTGTGTCCAGAGGGTCAGTGCTAGTTTCACATGACCGCTGAGTAACCAACAAAGCCGACCATAGTTTTTTTTAGACGTCCGACCCCAGGAATATCAAACTGAACTGATCCAATTTTATAGTTACCATGGTGCCAGTTTTGGGACTAGGCAACTCCCGCTTTAATAATGGAAGTCGACAGTCCGATGGAAACCATTCTACTGACGTCTGTCTCTCTCTTTCTCTCTCTCGCTCGCACGCACGCACACACACACACAGTTACAATGGTTTATGGTACCTACAAAAACATTGCTATACAAACAAACAACTATAACACCTACATACCGATTAACTCCCTAAAACATTCATGAATTAAATGAAAGAGACATATGTCAACTACATTTTATTAGGAATACAGTTCCCTAAAATCACCAAACAAATAGATGTAGAAAGATTGTAAAAAGACTTAGAGCGGGTGGGTTGAATCCACTGCATCTTCAATCTGTAGAAATTGTTCTAGTCACGCCACTGTTTGCTTATAGATTTAATATAAACATAAAAGCCAAACAATCCTGGATGTCTTTAGTTGAAAGCTGTTATTGTGGTAGGCAGTGTTAGCCAAACATTTAAACCTACACTAACCCACTGAAATGACTATAATTTCATTATCTCTCTTGGTAATGCTAAAAAACTTTTATAAATGCTATCTTTTCACCATGCAGAGGGAACGTTGGATATACATGGGTGTGCATAATTCAAGCAGTGGTCACTATCCTTTCTCCCTAACGAACAAGAGTCTGCAATCAAATCCTCAAGGAGCAGGGTTGGTACCCACCAATGAAGAAGAACATAGAAAGTAATAAAGAGAGGTAACCAAAACAGATGGTGGTTGAGAAAAAGAAGACTTTATAAAGCAGTGGATGTTGACCATTATACAGCTATCATACAAAAGGCTTACAAAAACACTACACACACACTGTGCTCTCACACCGAAGGAAATTGTGGATGACAAAAGGTGACGTGAAGGAACGTGGAAACAAATCCCAAAGAAAACCTCAAAATAAAAAATAAAATAATAACATATTAAGGTGCTTTAACGATTGTTCTGCTGTCAGTGTCCTATGTGAATACAAACTCAATTAAACAAACAAAAGGCCAAAAGAACTTATTAAATCATACTCAATGAACACGAAAAGCAAAAGGCGACATTAGCTGTTAGCCTAAACCTTCAACTGTTAATACAATACATGATATTGTATATATTGCAGTGACGCTCCATTCATTCCTTATGGCAAGTAAAATGTGCCACCACAATGTAGTGAAAACTCAAGCAAAAATAATTGTACTATTCAATAAAATGCTATTTGCTCCACATACTCCTTAAATAAACTCAATAAAATGCATGATTTAACTAATGAGTTCAAGCACATTAGCAATCATACATCCGTTGTTATATTCAACATCAATCTTTGAAAATTATATCCCTTCAAAATAAAATAATTTAGCTTGATTTAGCTTGATTTTGTTGAAATAATAACAAAAAAGTACACTTCACCGTAAGCCACTTCAACACGTACAGTAAATAGAGAAAGAATAATGTAGTTCCATCTATTCTCTACCTTTCACTTCTCTGAACGGACACATCTAAATGACATCTCATCAAACACGTCACTCCTCTAATAAATATCTTACATACAAAGCAACCTTTTTGCATACGTCTTTAAACAGTATTAACTTCCCACCCAAAGCCAAGAGCCATATTAACCCATTTTCAGTTGTAGATTCTCAATTGTACTTATGTACAATGTATGTATTGTGAATTTAAGATTTTTTCAAGTTTATTAATCCTAATAGCTAATTAACAGAAAATAGATTAAATATAAGTTAGATTAAATATACTTGCATGAAACAAAGCAAAAGGAACAATGTTATAAACAATGTAGCTTGTCAATGAATGCCAATTTTGTGCAGATTTTTGTAAAACTTAAAATATAATGCCAATTAAATTTTTACATGAGCTGAATATTATTTACTTTACAATATGGCAGCACTGGCCTGGAAAATATGTCTAAAATTGAAAAATACAGCTAACATCTAGCATTGCTAGGTGACTTATGTTCAACCTGTTGTTATTAAGAGACTGTGTTAGTGTTTGAATCCTAATTGTTGGCATAATGACATGGCTTCTTCAGGCTCACTTGCTGTTGACCTTAAAATACATAAAGTGTCTGCTACATGAATACAAATGCAAATAGACCATTAAATAAATACTGCTGCTAGAATACTGCTCCCTTAAAAGATAGGTAATAAAGGGGGTATTTGTGATTCAACACTGAAAAAAATAAATATGTTTTGTACGTCCTTTTATGTGAGAATAGCAAATTAGCATTTCGGTATTTTTTTTTATGTAACTTGGGTTTTCAAATACACTCTTCTGTTGAACGTTGAGCCCCAAAATGCACTTATGGCCAACGTGACAAACGTACTATATTTATAAAAAAAAACAGATCAAACAACTTCTTAAAGGTGAATGTTTGCTTCAGTTTAGCATCACTGAAGAGCAGCCATCCTGTTTCCTTCACTCGGCACAGTATATACACTGAATGTAGTTCTAACTGGGGGTTAGGGGGTGGGGGTGGTTTCCATGTATAAAAAAAAAGTTTGCAGTTGTCCCATAAAGATGGCTAGTCGGTGCTAAATATCCTTATATGTGGCCAGCGAGCTACACACCCGTGGCCAAGGGGTCTTAGCCCTTCCGGGGTTGCGGTATCCAAAGAAGGTTGTGCTGACCAGATGTGTAGGCTCATGGAGACAGGGGTGGGCGGAGTGCTGGGGGTCCGGAATCATTATTATAGCTGCTTCACATAGTTTCCTGGGAAGGTTCCAAACGACTTGCTCCGTCGAGAGGTCCCTTCACAAACAAACACACAAGCACAAGTACAAAAGTCAACAGCCTTCACGTTTTCTTTTATGTCAAAGGAGCTGGCGATTATCAGCAAAAAAACCAAGATGATGCATTATTTATTTAATAGAACAACAAAACTATTATTGCCTTTTTAGATTTAGTGGCACCACATGTATAGCTTGTATACATATTTTTTTTCAGTGCTGTAAACCAACTCATACTGTAAGTCAACTTCAGTTTTTGGGGGGAATTTAAAAAAAAAATGTATTACTCAGTTTAAAGAATAGTTTGACCCTGGCTATTTTCTGACACAAAACATGAAAGTGAATTCTACAATAGTGCCACACACACAGATGCCCTTCATACAATATCAAAGTTAAAACACAGTGTTAAACCGATAGCATTGTTCTACATACATTACTCACATCACTGCATCACACTGCGATCCTCAGTACTATGCACTTCTTCCAAGATGCAAAGGCTGAGTAGCTCAGCTCATTCTATTAGTGCCTTTCCAGACAAAGTTAAATCTGACCACTATCAAATTCAGGAAATTAACACATGCACTAGATATTTGGCAGCACAGGTGCTGAGCTGCAAAAAGGGAATTGAGCACTAAAAAGAGGCAAAAAAAATTTGACAGCCTGTCTGTTAGATCTGTCAGGATAAAAAGATCAAGTGAACACGTCTACTCAATGCTACGAGAGTAAAACAGCATGATGAAAGGCCCTGTCCCATATAGTGGCCTAACTGTTCAATTTCAATATTCTGGAAAATCTTTGCTTTGTCTCACCAACAAACCAGCCATCGTCACACTTCTCCATCACATCAACAATGTCTCCTTCCTTCAGCTCTAACTCATCCTCATTGCGGGGCAGGTAATTGTACAGAGCCTGGAACCTGTAGCAAGGGACAAACGTTTGACAAGAAAAAGCAACGTTTTAGAAATATGACAAAACTAGCTGGGCACTCAACTGCTGCAGTCCTAAGTAAGCTGGGAAAGCTATTAATCGCATATTTAAAATTGTTTTAGTTCTAGACATAGCATCTCTATCACAACATATCTCTAGTTTTAACGAAAGAAAGTTCCAGTTATGTCATTATAATGCTTCATAGGCTTAATGATAATTAAGGAAATTATTAAAGCTAACAGGGTGAGATAATGAAATAACAACTATGATTTTAATAGTGATGACGTGCCAAGACGTAATTCAATGAAAATAATGTGGCGCCTTAGAACAGCATAATTAGATTAGCAATTAGTTGTCTATGATAATAATGATGAAGATGATGATGATGATTATGATGATGTTGACTTACGGGTCTCCCCCACCCTGGAGTGCATCCTGCACAAATCGCTGCAAGAGAGAAGAGATTCAAAGAAGCAAGAGACAACATAGATGCACATTACTCGATTTGTTAATTTTGTTCCACTCCACAACTTCCACATTTTCCACTTGAGACAGTACTTTAGGTCTACTTCACATAGTTACACCTTCTTTCTGGTAGGACTGTTTCAGGTGGAAAATGAAAGGCAAAAAGACACAAACAGGCATCAGGCAACCGACCAAAAACCATTCCTTTATGAAAATATACTCCATTGCAATTAGATAAGGACATCTCGTTGGGTGAAGCAGCACGCAACCATGTCAAGACACGGAATGCCAGGGTACACTAAGCAAACAGTTTTATTAGGAAAGAACTCCACATCCCATCCTGCACTGCTGGTAGTGAGTGTCACAGCAAGGGGGGAGGAGGACATGTCCCCTACCCTTTGACCTCTAACGGGCGACAAACAGGACCGCTTTGTGGTGATGGGGCTACGAGGAGGTTTACCATCAACCACCGTATCGTGCTTAAAAGCAGGCTGAAAGAACCAGAAGCAACACGTAAGCAGTAAGCTTTGGGGAACCCCGAGTCAGTTACTTTTTTTACCAAAGACAAACACACGCAAAGACACTCAAAAGCCAGAGGTCATGCTTCAGAGATAAGATTTCTGCTCATGTACAATCACTAATAATGTTACTACACTACACAGCACTATTCAAACCACATAGCCACTCTGTGCACAAACCGTCTAAAATGCTGGATAGAAAATGTAGGCTCTTCTCGCTTATCGACCTTCTAATAGCAGTCACACACATCACACCACGGGCCTGAAGCCTGCCATAACATGCTACTGAACATCCACACACACCAACGGTATTATTACCAGAATGTTATATAACCACACAGAAACATGTAGACACAATATCGTTTTCCCAAACATCTTAGTCCACACAGAACCTGCTGTGTTAGTTTAGGACAACCGGACCTAATTATTCTTTGCGAGGTTCAAGCAACAGTACCTTGATCTTGGGAGACCTAGGCTGTGGACAAGGCAGTGGTGGAGGGGAGACAGGCGTGGGGAGGGGAGAGGAGGGCAGTGGAGGGGGCGGGAGAGCAGCTTCAGGCTCAGGGAGGGAGGGGGTTAGTCGAGGAGGAGTAGACGGGGGCGGGGGAGAGATTGGGGAAGAGGGGGGATTTCGGCATGTAGGTGAAACAGGGGGAGGAGGTGAGTTTGGGGGTTGAGAGAGGGATTGACAGGGCTGCTCCGCGAGCGATAGACAGAGGGGAGGAGATGAAGGAGGAGGGGAGGAAGAGGGAACAGCAGTAAGGGGCTCAGGCTGCTGTTTGGAGACAGCAGAGGATGGGGGAGGCGAAGCGGGAGGCGAGGAAGGGGGAGGAGGTGGCGTGGGGGATGAGGGAAGGGGAGTGGATACCAAAGAACTGGTTGGACAGTAATCAGCCTAGGGTGGAAAGGTAACATACAAGACTTGAAACAAAGTATGTGCATTCTCTTGTCTATTTTCCAAAGATAAATCAGAAATGTCTTACAGTAAACATCTATTGCACTTTTTAATTTGAAAGCAGCCATTTCTAATAATGTCTAAGACGGAAAAAAAACTAAATCGCTATCAACACATCACACAGCCTTAATTTGAGTCTTCATTTCATTCTCCGTGGTAGTACTAGATTCTACTTTATCATGTGTTAATGTTTAAGCCACACATCATGCTCTACCTGTACTGTCACTCTATCATTAACGCCGGAGGTTGAACCAATAGGAATACTGATGTTCTCTGCTTCATCCTCTTCCTGAATAAACAACTCAGGGAATCCCTCCCCTCCTAATGTTGGTAGCCTATGCGACTGATCCTCCTGCTTTTTCACATTGTCTGATTGGTCACCCCACGTGACTGACAGGGGCTCGGTGGTCACTGCCTTGAGTACCTCCGTGTCAAGCCCGACCTTGTTTTCCCATTTGTGTGCAGAATCCATCGCCACGGGCTTTATGTAGGGCTGTAGGTGTAACTCTGCATCTAGACTTTTCCTGCTCTGTGATTGGTTGTCCAGCGTTGCCGATGGCAGCTCTGCCGAGGACAACCTTACATCTCCCTCTTCTTCAGGGCTAAATGGATAATCAAGGATCATAGACAACAGCTGGTCATAGGGATCTTCCTCCAGTTGTTTCAAAGAGGGAGTCTCTTTTCTGGCACTCAGTCGTTGGACACTTTTCCTGTACCTCTGTGGAACCTCTGTAGGGGAAGTCACTGGTACTGGTTCTGTACTAAAGAACCCACATCCATCGGTCAGATGAAAGGGTTGGGCGTCGACATGGTCTGCTAGCCTCCTGTAGCCATAACCGAGAGAGGAACCAGGCAAAGGAGAGGCAAATGAAAAGGGCGGATCAGGAGGAGGGGGTGGAGAGAGAGGGAGGACTGCGAGACGCTGGTCCAATTCAACTGTCCCTTGTCTGAGGTTCGGGGTCCAGTTTCGTGACTGAGTTCTGGGTGGAGGGGTCAGACCTCGTTTGGGTGGCGCTGGTGGCGAGGCTCTGGGCTCCTGAGCCTCCATGTAAGGGAGGAAGCTGGCTGGGTAGGGAGGAGGGGTGGGGGGCACAGGGGTGGAGGAGGGTTCCATGGTGAGGGTGAGCCACTCTCTGGTGACAGCCTGCAGGTTTGGAGGCCCCGAGGGTGCATGGGGGATGTAGTTTAGGGAGGATCGGTGAGAGGGGTGACCGGGAAGGGAAGGGACACTGTAGAAAGGCTCCACAGAGAGTGAAAGAGAAGAAAGAAACGGAGACTTACACACCAGGAGAGATGAAGGTATGGGGATGGGAGGATAAAAAAAAAACACACCACGCTTTTCCTGGTACCTGACAGAGATGTACTAAAGCCAAACTACTTTTCCTCCTTGTTTAGTCCCTACTGGACAGGCCAACGCCTCACAAAACCCACTTCTTTATCAACACACTAGCCGACCACAGCATTCAACTAGAAGTGTTTTAATCCACCCAAATATAATTGGATAATGCAAAATACACTGTGTGGTATTTCTGTAATAAAAACATAAAGCCTTGCCACAGCCCTACCTTGGTGGGTGTTGAGCCAGGCGTCCTGTTGCTGGGGAAATTGTGCGGGTCTGCGTGGTAGGCGGGGCTCTTGGAGGGGGAGCGCTTGACGACGTCCACGTAGGAGACGGGAAAAATGCCCTGTTTGGTGGTGTCCGGGATCTTTCCCTCGTACCAGTTCTGATCCACCTGTCGAAGCAGGATCACCCTCTCGCCCTGGACAGACACACAAAGGATGTCAACATGTATAAAAAGGCTAATAACAAAGAGCCAAAGAGACACAAGACAAGACACAAGCGTTACACATCGGCACAGACACGCACGCACGCACGCACGCACGCACGCATGCACACACACACACACACCTTTCTGAGAGACAGCTCCACGTTGGTGTCAGCGTTGAAGTTGTAGCGAGCCACTCCCTCCCCGATCTCTCGGACATGTGCTGGTGGAGGAGGCCTAACCGGCTGTTGCTTCTCTGTCGACGGCATCCTCTACGTGGGTGTGGGTGTGAAACAGTTAACAAAAAAACTATTGGGGAACAGCAGGATACTGCAGCTAAGCTTAAGTTCAACACAAACACACACACGCACGCACGCACGCACGCACGCACGCACGCACACACACACACACACACACACAAAACAACAAGAAGAGGCTCAGAATCACCTCGACATAGGAGATGGGGAATATCCCCACTCGTCCACGGTGTTCTCCTTCATACCAGTTACTATCAATCTGTCGGATGATGTTCACTGCATCGCCCTTCTTAAACGATATCTCCCTGAAACACAGTCAATATAGCAACGCTGTTTATTCATAAACGCATGGTTAGATAAAATGATACCATTACTTTATGACACCTCCACTTACACAAGTGAAACTCGCACTTCATCGGTAATGATGTTAAGAAACAGGAAAAGCTCACATCTATATTTTGAATGCACACCACAATCAGTAATTTTTCATGCAGTCACATCAAGAAATAGATAAAGCCATCCATGCGTTGCAATTTAAAGATTTTTCATTCAGGTGTTCTTTCATTAGTATCATATTTGCTAGAAAATAATAAGAAACTGACAAACTCAACCAAACAAAGCATGGCAAAGTGCTTGGCCAACGATGGCTTGATGGTTTAATGGGTGGTAATCAGTGCTTTCCATATGCCATTAGAGAGGGACATGCTTTCAAGCTTCCCCTTTTTCCATTTGAAATGTTTTGCATACCATACAGTACTCACTTAGCCGTTTGTGCCTTAAAATCATAGATGGCCCTGGCAGGCTGTTTCTGATGGAGGAGAGAGAAGAGAATGAGTTGTGTCATCTGCTTATGGGAGACCTGGAGGACGGGAGGTAGAAAGAGAAAAGCCGGCATGCGCTATTAGACAGAACGTGTGTGTAACTGGATATAAAAAGCATCCACAAGAATAGACCTAGTGACCTAGAACTAAAAGGAGGCTCTCGAGGCACAGACACGTGAGAGAGAGAGAAGAGAGGCGATAATATGCTAATACTAGAGCCGGGGAACGCAAAAATGGTGCTTTATACACAGACTTTAGGCAGAACGCTCGGGTCATCTTATACCATTTATCACAAAATTCTAACACGGGGTGTATTAAAGATGTACAGGGCATGCATGGACATAACTAAATTGTGTCAACAGTAATGTTGAGTGGTCTGATGCTACTGTAGGGAATATGCCATTAACAGCTTTGTTATTGAACTAATTATATTTGACAGAGGCAGAGTGAATGGCCCTGTCCTTACCTCTCTGTCTGGAGTTGGTCTTCTGTTCTGGGGTGTGTGTCGTCCTCCGTCCATGGTTGAATAGCCCCTGGAGACATCCTGCTCTGTGATTTGAAGAGACAGAGAGCCAAAGGTTATAGGAGTTACCGTAGTGAAAATAGACTATGCCACACGCATGCAGTGACACGGGTAAAAGGAGATGTGATGAAATCATTCCACCAGGAAATGATGCTTCGACAGGAAAAGATGGCATCTAAATAAAACGGCAGTATTTATTTCCATTTCTATTTGGAACACATAGAAATGTGTACAGTATGATAAAGGAAAAGCATGCAAAAATAAAATACATTAAATGTACAAAAGGGAAAAGACATTCAAAATTAAGGGAACATAAGAAAACATTCTTACAACCAATGTATACATGGACCAAAACTAAATAAAAACGAAATCCCATTTGGGTACACCACATAAGTACATTAAACATAATCCAACATAGGCAAATAAATAAATAAATAAATAAAGAAATAAATAAAGAATAAAACAATATTCACAATCACGTTGACACAGGGGAAAGCAGGCTTATTTGGTCCAGTGTTGCTGAATGCACAGGTGACAGGTAGGGACACAGGCAGTACTGGGGCTAAGGGAATAGTCAAGAGAGTGTGTGTTTGTGTGTGGGTATGAGTGTGTACTTGCACATGTTTAGGAAAAAGAGATAAAGAGAGAAAAATGGAGAGAAAGTGAGTGAGTGAGAGAGAGAGAGAGAGCGAGAGAGAGTGAGTGAGTGAGTGAGTGAGTGAGTGAGTGAGTGAGAGAGAGAGAGAGAGAGAGAGAGAGAGAGAGAAAGGAAGAGACTGAAAGGCGAAGTGTGCTTGTATGCTTGTACGTGTGTACAAGTATCAGTATATTAGTGCAGTTTAGTGCTGCATAA
>JAVQIZ010193018.1:0-15247 GCA_036023535.2 Galaxias brevipinnis | reverse complement strand
TAGTATGATCCACTGTGTCAAAAGCAGCACTGAGGTCAAAAAGAACTAAAATGGCACATTCCTAGATTAGTTTAGTAAAACTTGTGTGCATGATCCTACACAAGACTGGAGTGCACAGATGTTGGCTTAGTATGAAGGTAAACCTGCGCTTTGGAACACATCCGGCTATCTCCTAATAGAGGCGTGAATCTTCACTGGTCTCACAAATTCGATTTGATTACGATTTACCTGTCAACAATTTGAATGCACAGCGATTCTCGATGTATCCTCAATTTTCTATATTACTTGCATGTGGCTACTTTTTCATCAAATAATACTAGCAGTCAGATAAGTGTTTCCCCTGGAATGCATTAAATTGGTGCTGTTATGAAATTTTTTACATTTTAAAGATTACACAATGTATGAAAAACCCATTTAGTGTATACTTTAGGAGTGTTTTATCTCTTATAAATATAAAAATGTAATGGGGAGTGTTTTGCCGAAGAGTGAGTGACGTTCATAAGTGCCAGTGATTTGACAGTCCCAAGTGTAGCAGGGAATCGTATAGGAAACTCTTCAGATTTCCAGTGGAGTTTGAATGAACGAGATCAGGAGGAATGGCCACGTGATACTATAGTAATGTTGGTTCATCACTTTTAGTATTCATACCACAGAGCAACGGAGACCACTGCCAGAGATGCCATCATTTAATATCCGACTTTTTCTTGACCTCTCAGTTAAAGTAATGTGGCATATGACAACAATCTGTCTATAATGAATGTGTCCCACTCCCACTAGAGTTGCCAACCTGTAGCAGGGTTTTAAAGTAATGCCCCTGAGCAGTTGAGCTAAGCGGAAACAGGGATTTTTTGTTATTTTTTATAATAATGATCAATACTATTGTATTACTTAAGAAGCTATGTGAGCCTTCCTCTCAGCTGAGGAAAAATGCTGCATCAGATCTAGACTGGTTAAATAGATGCTATGGAATCCATGCAGTCATGTCGATACTAATGTTTGATACAAAATGGAGAGCATATTTATTTTCACACCTTACTGTACAGTTTGTTTTGTGTAGTGAAGGTGAATTTTCCTTTTTAAAAAGGCTTGATGCACAGGCACTTCCTGTGTTGCAATTACTTTTTTTGTTACAGCTTGTTTTGTCTGAGACTAGCTGAACATACTGTCTGTTCCTCACAAGAGACCAGCATTACAGTGTAGCAGCTAGTTCATTCGAATGGGTTATGCTTGATTAGTAAAGATGTTTAGGCCTAGTTGATTATTATATACACACAAGGGCCCAGTGTTATTCAACAGAATGGCTTAAGTTTGTTGTTTATAATATATTATGATTAGGGTTGCAACTTACACAAACTGATGCAGCTCTTTAACATTAATAAACATTAAAAAAGATTTACCTATTTTTAACTAAATACATTTTGTGGTTCATGAAAAGAGGTGGCAAAATGATCCTACTGTAAGTAATGGACTAAGCTCACATTTACTTGATAAAAAAAACCTTTTCTAGGAATGTGAGTTTTTTTACTTTTAGCTACATTACATGTTGCCTACAAAGCCCAGCAAAGGTCTCTGAGGAAATGTAGCATCTAGAGCAAAATTCCATAGGTAGTGGTACTCAACAAATGACATCTGAAAGCGCTCAAGTAACACCACTCTAATGCAGATGACTGCCAAAGCTATGGTGCGCTGAGCCTACTTCTAGTAGTTCGAGAGTTGTCTTGTTTCAAGACATATTTCTGTTTTAAAGCAAATATGAGCATTGATTGATTTGCTGTTTTTGTCCCCAAGTCTAATGACTGCTACTAATGGACTGCCCCCACTGGCCAAACCATCAACACCAAAAATAATCATCAGTTTATTAGAATATTTTATAAGGAATCTTGGTTTTGTAATTATCACTTCCAATTTATTGATATTGAATCGAATCGGGACCTTGTGAACAAGAAATCAAATTGAATCTGTAGATCAGTGCCGATACCCAGCTCTATTGTATACTTTGTATGTTAGGTTCATTTAGGCTGATTGTTTAAATGTGTTAGTCTTTTAGATACGTACATTGCACACGAACGTCTCTGTTTGGCGGAAAATAATGAAGCGATAGAGATGCCACAGTTGCCAACAAAGCAAGTATGTAAATAAGTAAAGAGATATAGAACATAGTTTGCATGACAAATCAATGTTTTCATTGATTAAAAATGACCTGACCATTTGGATTCTGTTACTGACACTGGTACCACCAGTGAGACTGTTAGTCGCCCCTGACAAATGTGTGGTGGCAAATGGCAGCCAATCAGTGGCAGTCTGTGGTCTGGCATTGTCTGCTTTTTGTCTTCGTCTTCACAGATGGTTCGTTTTACACTGTAACATGTCACAGGAAGTAGCATTAGTGCTGAGCATACTTCCTGTTTTGCGGCCAGCCATGGTGTTGATTTGAAATCAGCTGACCTGCCTTGCTCTTCCTGTAAAGAGATCAATGTCACTGTTCAACAGTATGGCTGACTGAGTATTACAAATCCCAGGTTTTTTCGGAGGTTGACAAACCCAGCTGTGGTTTTATAGTGTTGAATTGCAGTGTAACAAAAGCAATTTTATTGCAATACTTTCTTCCGTTGCCATAGCAAACCAGCAAGTACACTTTGGGATAAGTGAGCATGGGAGATTGCGTGGCATCTTGTGCCACCCCGGTCTGCGTGAGGACCCCTTGGCTTCCCTAGCAGCCACACAATAGAGGTTGTGTTTGGCCCTGAGTGTCTCACTGGCAGTCACATAATCAGGCTTTGTGGTCTCATCAAGGCTCATTTCTGTCTCTGCTTGCTGTATAGCAGTTGTCTGACTTCATTCCGCCTAGTTATCTATTAAGACATGTACATTTAATTGGGTTGAATACTGTAAAATGCCAGTGTTGGTTACGTAATATATTACCTTTCTTTAGTTTCAAATGTTTGATTGGAAAATGTCCAATTCAAAGAATATTTTTAAAATATTAGTTTGGGACCCAAACCATCCCACTGCCCATGCAAGGGGAACTGACCATACTTTTCATGGGAAACGATGTTTTGGCGCATTGTTTATCATCTTTCTATTCTATTAATACTGTTGTGCTACTCTCTGTTTCCCAGCTCTGCAGTGTCTGGATGATGTGAAGCCCTGTGTGAACAACGCTACATGTGCTACTTTCAGCAATGGGACTGGACACTGCAGGTGAGTGTTTCTGGTAGACCTGAGCAGCATCAGCCCCATCAGACAGACGCTGGTTCTTCCTTCAAGTACCAGCAGCAGTGAGCCCAGACAGGCAGGCGGGGAGTACAAGCATCTCTTTTAGGCTATACGATGAACACTACCACCAAATAGTGCCACTCCATCTCCAAGGACATCTGTGGAGTCTCCTAACTATCAATAGATCTTATTTTGGCGAAGGCTCTTGTCTCTTAGAATTTCTAGTAGCCCAGGCAACAATGTTTTTTCGTGTCAACTTTTAGCTTGTGTTTACCGAGAGAACACACACAAAAATTATAGCTTGATAGCTTATCGGTTACTTATAAGCAAAACACAGTTCATTTTGTAGTGTGTTGTAATAAAATGGATTGTCCTGTAATTTCCATAACATATCTGCCAGTTTTCAACAGCTGTCTTTGTTTGTTATTATAATCCAGCTTATCTTTATAACATTGTTGCCCCTCCCTGTCCAAATAGCGAATACAAATCTATCAAAGGCAATCAAGAACCCATTACAATACATCACATATGTTTGTTGAGCCTATCACGTTTCAGTTAACAAGATGTGAGTGGTTCACCAGCTCTGTTTCCAGACCTTCCGAAACGTTATGATCTCGCTGCTGTTGCCAGAGTAGAAAGGAAAAGAAAGAAACATTCCTAATCAATGTTTTCCATTCCATCTCTGGACCCAAGGTCAAGTCTAACGCTGCCCTGCAGGTGTGTGAAACTGGTGAGATGACGTGTTTGTATCCCTTAGCTGCATGACATGGCACCGTGCAGCGAGCCGAACCTGCTGTTTTCCACTGAGGGAGAGAAAAGAGACGCTTGTGAACCAAAGCAAAAAAGAACAGATTGCCTGACACATGATGAACAGATGACAGAAAAAAAAGCAAGGATTATGGGTGACCAATTGTGTTCAGAAATCATCTTTGTATCGAACGAGGACAGGACGTTTTAGCCAAAGTCTGATTGTAGCCCATCGGAATTTTGAGTCCTTCACCGGTCCTTTGAATTGAGTCTGTCTGATCCCAAGCAGGCCAACAGCAGAGTCAGTCGGTCTGGTCCATGGCCTCCAGTCCCGCAGAGAGAGAGAAAGAAAGAGAGAGAGAGAGAGGGGAGTCTTTCAGCATTATAGCAGTCAGCTGACAGAGCGCAGGGCCACCATTGAACTGATTAACCACTTAGTCTGTGTCTGGTCACACACTTTCAGACAAACACACACGCGCACACACGCACGCTGACAGATTCCCGCCATGCCGCGCTGTACCACCAACCAAAAGGCTCATTGTGTGAAGAACCTATTATGGGTTTATTAGGCTTCCCTGCTTATTTAAGGCAAAGGGTGGTAAGTAAACACATTGTGGCCTTTTCAAAGTCGGAGTCTGGCCCGGCGCAGGCGTCAAACACTGAGTTCCTGTGGATCACTGCTGATATGTGACGAAGCAGAACAGGAAAGAAATGAACTCAACAAAGGTTTGCTCCGTCCTCTTTTCATATCGTCGGACTATCTAAGATTAAAGCAACACAAACAACTTGGCAAAGGGGCTCAAACGAGCTTTACTTTACAGTAAGGCTAAACCAACCCCACTCTCCCAACAGGTCAAAGGTTCAGGATGAATTCAAACTGGAAGTAGGAAATACGTAAGCCCACAGGCTCGCTATTGACCGTGAAAGTTTATCTGGCAAGTGCAGGGTTTTGGAGTTGAAAACCAAGCTACTAAGTATGCCATTGTGGGCAGGAGGACAGCGTGAGAAGAGCGAGAGATGGGAGAGGCTGGCAGCGCAGGGCGTGTGGAAGCTGCTCGACCGGTGGAACTGCAAGCCATCAGCCAGGGGTGTGCGAGCGAGGTGTGTGTGTCACCCGTCTATGTTCTTATGAGAGCGCTGCTGTCTGTTTCCCCCCACCGCTAACGCTGAGTCGGTGTCACTGCCAGGTTTAACACAGTTGAGCAAGTCAGGTCCTAGCTTTTGGCTGAGCAACACTGCCAATAAAGATGGAAACAGTAGATCTTGGCTCTCTGGTAGTAGAGTGTGACGTTGAGGGCACAAGATGGAGTCTGAGTTAGGGAGCCATTGTGCTACCTTAGTACGGCTCGCCTTAGGCTGGAGCTGTGCCGTCCAAACCCTCCCTGCTTTCCAAACAAGATCCCTTTGTCCAACGCCAATGAACTCTTTTTTCCTCCGCTCTCTTGCCTTCTCTCTTCTCTTTGCAGCCGGAGCGAGGATGAGAAATGGCAGTGAGAGAAAGCGGGGGAGCTTGTGGTGTTAGGCCTGGTGCTTGTTTGATCTGACAGGTAGAATTTGCCTGCAGGGTGGACAGAAGAGGAGGGAGAGCGCTAAAGGAAGGAGGATGTTTCTTTGGGAGTAATTCGAGGAGGAGCTGATGATGAGAGAGGAGAGGCGGGGGGAGGGGGAGTGAAGAATGGAGAGAAATTAGCCTGTCACTACCCCTCCCTCATCAAACTGTCACTTCTCCATCAATCCCCCCCCCCCTCTCTCTCTCTGCTGCTGGCGTTAGATGCCTCTGGACACCACTCCCCTACCCTCTTAATCCTTCTCTGTCTCTCTCCCCATCGGTTTACCCCCTTTTTCTGCTGTTCTTGTCATTTCTCTTGTTTTTGTCCTCTAACCCTTCTCACAATCAGAAAGAGACTCGCTTTTTGGGTTCTCAACATGTGTTTGTAATTCCGCCTGGTGTTTGTTTTGTAGGCTACGATGTAAGATAACAAACACGACAACACGGTTTCACAGTTACACAACGTCAGCAGGATGGGACTCGCAAATGGCATTGCCAAATGGCTGGCGGGCACACTGGGATACATATACAGAAGAAGGAATATAGGGGGGGGGGGGCGGGGGTGGTACATAGGTAGCATACGTACGGCACGACAGGATGAAAGATCCTATTGTCCAGCAGGTTGACAGATCGACAAAGAGAGGCAAGGTTGGCTGGCCATCCGTCAATGTATTTCTGTATTCAAATGTGAGAAAAAGTCCCCGGGTGATGCAGGTGAAAACCAGATCCTGACTGTGGAAAAGAGGGGGGGTGGGGTGCAGGTACATGGAAACGGAACAAATGGTTTAGCCCAGTCACTCCCTTTTAGGATCTCAAGCCTACTCCTCCACATCAGACAGTACACAATCACAGCCTCACTGAGAGCACTCACACATACACTCACACATAAGCCAAACTTAAGTCAACAAACCCCTGTGTTTTCGTACTAAATTGAAACCCAAGGCAAGGTAAAGTCTGCCCAGGCTCCCACAACCCGGCCAGATCCGCCGTGATAGCGTGGAACTACAGCGATAAGGTGGCTTCTAGAAAGCCGCTGATTGGCCGAAGACGATAGGGAGGCAGTGTGTAATCCAGACGATTGGCGAGCTCCAGGGGCACCTTGAGCTCAGAGAGTGGCCCCGGCCTGGCAGAGAAGGCCCGCCGCTGGCCCAAAAGAGGGAAAGCCTTACGGAGCAGTGGGGAATGTGGTGACCAGCCTCTAAGCCCACAGGGCAGCGCAGTGACAAGTGGGTCCCTGTCACACGGAGCTGTGATCGGGATGGCAACAATGTGGAGGGCAGGCCGCTGACAACCACTTCAGTGTGCAGCCCAGATGCTCCGCTCTGGAGGGCAGCACACGACCAGAGGCTCGGCTATCTATAGCTTTACTCTGAAAGGGCTTCAAACAAGAGACAGTGCACACCGCGTCAGAAACAAAATCCAAGTGGGCGACCAAAAGAGCATGAGACAGCGGGTTGAACTCTCTGTTCACAGAAAAACGTTTTCATTTCAATGAGGCATGTCAGTTTGAGGTTAGCCATGAAATGTTATGCAGTTTGTGTCACTGAAGGATTACAAGATGCATGATAAGAGGTTTTCATTTACCATCAGATGCGATCTCATGAGAACATGTTTTGAAATTTCTATATCTCCTTTTGGAACAAACCTCTTCTACTGGTTTCTGTGCTGTCTTTTCAAAAGGCCTGCTAAATACAGTCTGATTTGACCACACAGTCTGAGGGTGTACTCCACCCTGCACACTCTCTCATTCTCTCGTCCCTCCCGCCTTTCTATCCCCCTTTCCAACTCTCCCTTTTCTCCCTCTATTACGTTATAGTCAGCCACACTCCTCCCATCTTTTTTTGCTTCTTTGCTCATGTTGTTTTTGCTGCCTTTCTTCACTTGTCAAAGTGCGGAGACGCTGAGGGCTGCAGAAACCAGTCTGCTTCCAAAAATACCCCCCGCACACTTCATCTCTGTTTAGAAACCCAAAAAATTCTTCTCGCCCACAAAGCATAAAAGCCTTTACCCCTCTGAGCTATTACTTAAATGCAGTGTCCCATTTCACAGAGTAGGCCCACAGCCCACAGCTTTAGTCAGCCCTACCACTACAAAGTGCATGGGTCCGAAGGCTGAGTTTGAACCTCTGACCGTTTTCTGTTTACCGACGAGAAACAGAACTCAGCGGTACAGAGTGCAGGACAGGACAGTGCAGGAGAGGAGACCACGTAGACCCCACGCGTCCCACTGCCAGTCGCAGTCAATGACGGGGAAATGGGAGCAGAAACAGGCTGTTTGTGTATCTAGGTGCGTGACGGCCTCAGGGAGAGAGCACGACAGAGTTCTTAGGCATCGCTGAGCAGGGGCGGGAGGAAGGGAGGGAGGGCTGGCGGGTAAAGAGGCATTATTATTAGGAGTCAGAGGTCATCCACCCACCCATGCCCCTTACACAGGACACGGAGAGGTCAGCTTGCTCCTTTACCAGCAGACGTACTGGAGGAGAGAGAGGGAGAGAGCAAGGGAGGGAGTGGGAAATGGTGCAGAGGACAGGAGGGGTGCAGGAGAAGGGGGTACTAATGTGAAGCAGCTGTAGAAATCTGACACCCCAATAGAGAGGGGGAGAAAAAGAGGTAGAAAGAGAGAGCGTAAAAAAAAGGGGGAGTTGGATCGTTCTGCAGGAAACTGCACATAGAGTTTGGGAGGGAGGAGGCGGGAGCCAAAAAGCCCACATGGAGCATAACAAAGAGTCCTATAGACGAATATGGCTGCAGAAAATATCTCTCCGACTTCTCCCTATAAGCGCGCGCGTGTGTGTGCGCGCGCAACCATGCAGTCATCAGGCGTCTGTGCTCTGTGCCTGGGAGTACAGTCACGTAAGGTCCTCGGTGTTTGTCAGAGACGCACCTCACAGAACCCCAGTGGGACCAGCATGCACAGCCCTGTTCCACCCGCTGGCTGGGTGGATGCAGCCCGGAGCAAATAGGAGATTATAACATATCTGTCTCGCTCAGAAAGCCATGGGCAAGCGCACGCACCGCTGACAACCACCACCTCTGGCTCTGTCAACGCCGGTGTGATAACTTGGATTGAATTTAATTGAGTTTGTCTGGCCTCGTTTCTGTCAACGCGGTTGAATTTTCACATGAGACGAGCGATCCAGCAAGTGAGCTTATTGAGGCTGCGGAGCAGAGCTACAGTGTCTTTACAGTAGAACATGAGACAAGCAATGCCCCCATGTCTGTCAACACAAGACCTGGACTGGACTGTGTTCTGGACCATGTGATAACCAGGCCCGGGCATTAATCACTCAGGATGGCCTTCTCCAGGGTAGCCATAAAACGACACATTAGTCTCAGGGATATCGAAATACATTCATTAAACGAAGGTAACAGCTACTGCCGTATTTAGTTGTTCTCTTTGACCCCGTTACGCTTTACCCCACGTTGGGAATACCTCAGGCTCTTTTCCTCAGCTCGTGGTGGAGGTGTGAAATGTGCGCCTGCCGTTAACCTGGCCACAGCCGGCTCTTGTGTGACAAGCCGCTAACGTGACGGGCGTCACAGGGCCACCGGGGCCACGCCGTTACTCACCGTCACCGGGGAGAGCCTGTCAAGAACAGAGGAGGAAAGTGATCGCTCCCAGGACAGCCATATTGTCGTTAGATCACCACCAAGCTGTGTTTGTGTTTTGAGTAGGGGGTGGGGAGTGTGTGTGTGTGTGTGTGTGTGTGTGTGTGTGTGTGTGTGTGTGTGTAGGGGGTGGGAAGTTAAGTGTGTTTGTGTGTGCGTGTGTGTGTAGGAGTAGGGGGTGGGGAGTTTGTGTGTGTGTAGGAGGGCTAGGAGGCAGTGTAACAGGAGACTAGGAGAGGAGCTGCGAGCCAGACGGAGACAGGGAGAAGATGAGCCGGAGAAGACGTCCTGTCACGCCTGTGGAGTGTGTCTAATCTATGAGAGCCGGGGTAAAGAGGTCCTGGAGGCCCTGCTCTTTGAAGCCCCTGGACCCTGTCCTCTTGATCTGTTTATGCCCTTTGTGTGTGTGTTTATTTGGGGTGCATTGCCCATTGATTTCCAGATTGGGGTGAAGATGACACAAACAGATCCCGTTGATCTTCCACAGGGCTGCTCCCTGCGTCGTGATTCATGACTCGGTAGAGGTTCCCATGCTCTCCCAGCCTAATATCTTCAAGCTGCGTTTGGGTGGAGCGCTGCGTACATACGGTGTTGTGTACGAGACTGAATTTCAGATGATCTCCATCTCGATTTCAACTTCCATCCGCCATCTCCTATTAAAATGACTCACATCCTTTGCTTTGCTCCGACTTGTTTGAGTCCCTGCAGTGACTGAAATGTTATCTGTTTAGGTGTTCTTTTTTTTTTATTAAATAGGGAGAATAAAGAGCTGTGTGTTGGGTGTGTGCGCGCGTTGTGTTGGAGCTCCCTCGTCATGTTACCTGAAACCCCCCCGGGGAGGTAGGTGAAGAGGCCTGCGTTCGTGTGGCAGCAGCTCACTCAATAGTTCACTGTCCCTATTCAGCGTGACGGTTGTGTGCCTGCCACACACACACACACACACACACACACACATTACGCACAGACTTTCTGTCGGTGATACGACAGCTGTTTGCATCAGCGAACGTCACTACGCCTTAATTAACACCGAAAGACTTTCGGATAGTAGTCCTCTGTAGGGTTAGGAAACAACACCTGACTAAGCAGACGTTTCTCTGCTGCTACCAAAGGGCCAGCTTCAAAAGGTCACGGCAGAGGGAGAAGTGGTGAGTGAAAGTGGGAGGTGACTTTCGTGGGGTTGCCGGGCGGAATAGAAAGCAGGGAGAGAGATGTGTCTCAGCTCATGGTCTCTTCACGTGCAGACAGTGGAATCCCCTCAGCGCTGCTCGTCAGCTGGCTGAATCATTTTTGGAATCGGCAACAGAGCGAGGGGGAAAGACGGTAACGCAGAGAGAAACTTTTGCCCTTTGTCTTGTGACACACACACACACACACGCTTCGCAGAGTGACCTCGGGAGCCCGCTTGCCTCACAGTTCCTGCCACTTGGGTTCCGTCAACGACTTCCTGGTTCTACCACCTCGCATCCTTCTGCATTTTGGAATCCGTGACCGCACTGCAGCCTTCTCGCCAGCCACCGCACAGCCCCATTCAAATGACTGACGCCTGGCGTAGTCAGCGTAGACTAGTCAGACGAGTTCTCCCTCCCCAGGCTCTCTCTGTCAGGCTGTGGTCACGTGTAGCGCTGCCAGGTTTTCATCTGCCGGTGTGCAGTCTGACTGCAGGGCTGTTTGTTTTGTGCCTTACCCTCACTGATGTGGTGACCCGCTTCCAACCGAAACTCATTATGCTGTTTGTCTGTGTCTGTGCTTGTGTGTGTGTGTGTGTGTGTCCAGGTGTGCCCCAGGCTTCCTTGGTGAATACTGCCACCACAAAGACCCTTGCCACGCCGGCTACTGCCAGAACGGAGGGAACTGCTCGGTGAGCGCCTCGTCTGGCGTCCCGGGCACCCCCAGCTGCTCCTGCCTGCTGGGCTTCACCGGCTTGCGCTGCCAGACCCCCCAGAACTCCACCTGCTACCCCAACAACCCCTGTGCCAACAAGGGCGTCTGCACCCTCCTCTCCCTCGATAAGTACAAGTGCCAGTGTGCCAGAGGATGGACAGGTGAGCCCAGCTACTCGGCTCGCAACTTGCCAATCAATTGCGTGTCTGATCAGCAGCAACAGCTCATTGACATCACCACCATACCTCATAGAGGATGATGTGACTTGAGATATGTGCATGTCGGGGCTGTTGAAGGTGCTCCCGTCGCTGACTGTGGTCTTGTCCTCCTCCTCCCTCCAGGGCCGCGGTGCGAGCGAGAGGACAGCTGCCTGTCGGGGCCCTGCACCAACGGAGGAAGCTGCACCTCTCACCCCGGGGGACACTTCACCTGCTCCTGCCCCCCCGGCTACGCCGGTCCGCGCTGCCTCAACGACACGGACGAGTGCGCCTCCCCGCCCGGCCCGTGCCTCAACGAGGGCGCCTGCGTCAACACCCACGGCTCCTACCGGTGCAGCTGCACCCCCGGCTTCACGGGACGCAACTGCGAGACCCCCTACGTCCCCTGTGCCCCCTCGCCGTGCCTGAACGGGGGCACCTGCCGCCCCACCTCAGAGACCAGCTACCACTGTCACTGCCTGCCTGGTGAGGGGGCGAGGGGAAGGGCTCTGGAACGGATGGAGAAATGTGATAGGACAGAGCAGGGGCAGGGAGGACACACACACAGAAGACGGGAGAGATAAATAGCATTTAGCTCAAGGCAGAGACTAACAGCCAGACAGGCCCTGTACTCTTTTCTCTTCTATTGCCTTCAGGGAGATGAATTGTAACTGAGTTGTTTGAGATGTAAACAGCAGAAGTGTAGCCAGCATGTAGAAGCAGAGGCTCTTGACTGTAGGCCCCACAGCGGCGGCACTCCCAGCCTCTCGTATCGTCCAGGAGCGGGACTCTTGAGAGCCTTCACAGACAATAGGTGTCGTTCATGTTCAGCCACTAGGACGTCTGTTGGCTTTACCCTGTCGGACCATCCCCCCTCACGCACCTCCTTGTCCCCCTCCGTTTGGTCAGGTTTCAACGGGACCAACTGCGAGAACAACATCGACGACTGCCCAGGCCACCAGTGTGCCAACGGGGGGACCTGCATGGACGGGGTCAACACCTACAACTGCCAGTGTCCTCCAGAGTGGACGGGTAAGCACCACGAGGGACCTGTGGCCCCGGGGGACTGTTCTTTGTTTGGTCACTGTGTGCTGCAAGGGCTTCTTACAGGCCTACAGGGGGGAGAGGGGACTTCCTCGTTGTCACACTGTCCGCCTCACACCAACCGTGTGTCTGCCTGTCTGTCTGACACCTACTGTGTGTCTGCCTGACACTCTGTCTTCTCTGTTTCTGTTTCTGTCTGAGTCTTAGCGTTTGTTCCTTAGACTGGGTTTTCAGACTTCCTGTGTCTGTTCTCTATTTCTGTCGCTGTGTATCGGGGTCATGTTCCCCTGTCCACGTCCCCCAGGTCTCCTCCGTGGCTTGGCTGTTCCAGCCCCCATAGATGCTGCCCGATCTCGGCAGCACTGTGTTGTCCTAGGCCCGGGGTCTGGAGGACTCTTCCCCATGTTGACCGTGCTCTCTCTCCTCTAGGCCAGCACTGTACCGAGGACGTGGACGAGTGCCGCCTGCAGCCCAACACCTGCCAGAACGGCGGCACGTGCAGCAACCTCATCGGCAGCTACGTGTGCGTGTGCGTCAACGGCTGGAGCGGGGCCGACTGCTCGGAGAACATCGACGACTGTGCCACGGCCGCCTGCAGCCCCGGCTCCACCTGCCTGGACCGCGTGGCCTCCTTCGTCTGCTTCTGCCCCTACGGGAAGACAGGTGGGCCACCTGCAGGGCCATCCGCCCACTATTTCAAAGGCCGAAAGTAATCAACAGTTTACAGCCAGAAGTGAATGGGGAAATAAAGACAAGCCAACGTCAATGGGCTAGGAGAAAGTATTGAATTAGGAGATATGAACAATGGCAACCTTTTGAACCGGGGTTTTTCAGTCTGTTAGGGGATGACTAAAGGCATGTGACAGTGCATCCAAACTCATTCCCCTCGCCTCTCTATAAACAGAAGGGAAACGGATCAGGGTTCAGAGACTTGACCACGTGTCGCTTTCCCCCGCCAGGCTTGCTGTGTCACATCGACGACGCGTGCATGAGCAACCCGTGTCGGGAGGGCTCCCAGTGTGACACCAACCCCATCAACGGCATGTACAACTGCAACTGCCCCCCCGGCTACGTGGGCAGCACCTGCAGCATCGACCGGGACGAGTGCAGCATCGGTAAGGGGGGAGCCAGACTGCCTGTTTTAGGTTTCTTACCTCTAGTCTGCTGTCTCCTACACTCCTGGAATTCGAGTCAAAACTATTCATACAAATGCAGTCTCCAAACATGTGAAAATGGTGTATTATCTGTTTCTGCAAAAGTGCGCCTAGAAGGTATGCAGTATCTCCCATTTCAATCTTTACGTCTAGGAGGTTTGTAGGAGAGTTTGTTCTGGCTCGTTTCCGCATGTACTTCAGTCGCTAATTTGCACACTAGTTTGATCATAGTAATAACCGGCAGACACTATCATACATGTTCACTCTGATCAGAAGAATAATGTGCTGAAATCTAATCTCCACTAAGCCCTGCCTCCAGTCCAGACTCACAGCGCCACAGGAATGACTGTGTAATGCACTGACCCCCCCCCCCACCCCCGGCCCATATCTAAAGTCTGACCTCATCGCCCTCCCTCTGTCCTCCTCAGGCTCCAACCCCTGTGAGCATGGCGGACACTGCGTCAACACAGACGGCTCCTTCACCTGCAACTGTGTGCGGGGCTACGCCGGGCCGCGCTGCGAGCAGGACGTCAACGAGTGTGCCTCCAGCCCCTGCCAGAACGACGGCACCTGTCTGGACCGCATCGGAGACTACACCTGCATCTGCATGCCAGGTGAGGGAGAGCCTGGGCCCTGCTGCTCCCAGTGAGGGCTAACGCACACACACACACACACACACACACACACACATAATAACAGAGCTCCTGTGCCCTATGTCTGGCCTCCAGGATTCGAGGGTTCCCACTGTGAGATGGAGATCAACGAGTGTCTGAGCTCGCCCTGCCTGAACCAGGGCAGGTGTGTGGATCAGGTCAGCCGCTTCGTCTGCGAGTGTCCACTAGGTTTGTTGACGTCCTCACCCACGTTTCTCCTCCCGATCCAATGCCGTGCCTCAGCCTGGCGTAGTGACTCCTAACCGAGCCCCTGTGACAGGTGGGACTGGACCCACTTTGTGTGTGTGTGTGAGTGACAGTGAGTGTCGTTTCCTCCACCTACAGGCTTTAGCGGGGAGATGTGTCAGATTGACATCGACGAGTGCTCCAGCACCCCCTGTCTGAACGGGGCCAAGTGCATCGACCGTCCCAACGGCTACGAGTGTGAATGCGCCGAAGGTACGGCACGCCGTCATATCCAACGCAGCCTTTCGTGGGGGGGGGGGGTGTTTAGTGTGGCCCGAGCCTCCTTAGGGTGTTGTCTGACCTCTCTCCCTCTGCAGGCTACTCTGGCCTCCTGTGCGGGGAGAACATCGACGACTGCGACCCCGAGCCCTGCCACCACGGCGTGTGCCGGGACAGCATCGCCTCCTACTTCTGCGAGTGTCACCCCGGCTACACCGGCGCCATCTGCAACGCGCAGGTCCAGGAGTGCCAAAGCAACCCGTGTCAGAACCGGGGCCGCTGCATCGACCGGGTCAACGCCTACCAGTGTAACTGCCTGCAAGGCACCAGTGGTCAGTAACACAGGGACACTGTTGATAGTAAAATACAATAAGGGCTGTCTACGTCCAATTCTACGCTGCCTACACAACTGACAGCAGACTTTTTCTAGCAGGGTTTTAGTAACAGAAAGATAAAACTGGTTGAAAATGCATTCATATTTAGTGGAAAGATTCTCTCCCATCAATTGGGACATTTTTGGCCCATCTTATAATATCAAACACAATTACACAAAGAGAAAGGGCAGCAGAAGCATCAAAGAAATACAGCCTTTTAGAAAATCATACAATATAATTTGAACCAAGACTGGCTGTGAATTAAGCCCTGAGCAGGGGTGCGTAGCGCTCATAAGGCCAGGTTGACCCGGTGCAGCCCACCACGCTGCTGCTGCTGCTGCTGCTGCTGCTGCTGCTGC
>JAVQIZ010192983.1:0-26746 GCA_036023535.2 Galaxias brevipinnis | reverse complement strand
GTTTGTGTCTGTCCATCTCTCTCCATTCCAGAATGATCCAGACCCTTTGAAAGTTGTGCGCACAGTCTCCATTCAAAAATATGACTTGCTCTCTGTGTTGAGCTGTTGTAGGAACTACTTACAATGTAACAGATGGGTCCTATTTAGTGAAGTTGTATTTCCCCTTGGAGAAGGAGACCCGTGTGGTCAGCATTCTCAACACTCCTTGTTAAAAAGTTGATGCTGGTGCCTTAAGAACGCAAGACGTTTTGGAGGGCTGGTGAAAATCTGCTGACACACACAGGGACACACACATACTAGTGTGTAAACACACATTTTTATACACACACACACACAAACAAACAAACATGGTTTCATATGTGCAGTACATATACCGTGCACTTTACCATGTATTTGCACTATGTGGTTAGTTGCCAAACTGCATTTCGTTGTCTTGGCATTTGCACTCCGTGCAAGAACAATCAAGTTGAATCTAATGTAAATGAGTGGAACGTTAAGGCAGATACAAACACACACACACACACACACACGCACACACACACAAACACACACATGTACACACGCACACACACACACACACACCCTGAGGTTTTGAAGACCCACTCAGTAAGAGAACCCAACAATTTGGTTGTAACAGCTGTTCGTGCTGTAGCAAAAACAATGAGAAGGAAGTAGAATCGTGTGCTCTCTCATTCCTGCTTCGCTCTTGTTTACGCTTTTTCTTTTGTATTATTCCCGATTCATTTTTAGCACAAAAAAAAAAGTTAAACTCAAGTTTACAAAACTCTTCATCACTCTGCCTGAACTGCATGGGTCTTTTAGCTGAATTAGCGCATTATGCTATCAAACCCACTGAATCAAAGTCCTGTCACACACTCCCTCAGACAGATCATTCCTGGTCTAGGTTTGATATCCTATGTTTATAAGAGGCCCATACAAGCTAAAGAGGCTTCTACAGCTAACTGTGCCCTGGAGGGCCCTCTCTTCCACCTCGCCTCCACATAAACGATGTGCCACTCTATTAAATAAAGCCTTTCATATCGTTTCCCCTAAGCGACTAGCCAAAAACATGCAGGGTAAAAGGTACACTAAGTTCCTGGTGGTTGAAGTTGTAGTTCCTGGTATTGAAGCAAAATCCTTCTATATAGTTTACCTCAGGCTAACAAGCCAGGAATAGAATGCAGCAGGACATACGGCAGTTGGTGGCAGTTATTTTTCAAATTTAACCTATATACTTAATTTTCTCCGGTGTTCTTTTGGAAAATGGCTTAAATTATAGAGAGCAGCGCTGTGAAAGGGGAAAATAAATTAGCACTTTACTCACAGACCACATTTACCTTTCACACTGGCGAAAGCTGGCATCTTGTGCCATTGTGCTGTGTTCCACCTTGTGTGGAAAGGGGAGATTGCTGCCTTCCATTGGTCCATTCTACACCAAAGTATAATAATTGTATAGTATAATAAATGCAAATCAGATATTGGAGAACTGCTGTAGTTGTGGTAAGACTCCGCTACAACACTGTGAGATCCATTCATGTTAACCATTTCTATATCTCTCTTTATGTCGATACTTAACACATTATAATCATAAATATTAATAACTGCATCCCCATCTGAAATATTACATTCATGCCAAGAAAACATATAGAAATGTAACTTTCCAAGCCACTTTTGGATAGTAAGAGAGGTTGGTAAGGGATCATAGGTGATTCCATTAGCCCATTTGTGACCAAATAAGGTCTGGCTGAAAACCGAATTACATAGGCCTATATCTCACATTGACGTTGAATCGCTCGAAAGAGGGCTGCTCCATCCTTTGCCCGCAGCCATTAGACGACACTACTGTCACAAGTTCACAGCATTCTGTGCGGAGGCTGCAGGAAAACCAGGAAGTGAAAAAAGCACTTATCACAGTTCCCTGAGGGTGTGAGTGAACTAGAGTGAATGCTTTGTTGGAACCTTCTACAGTGGTGTGGATATTCTTCCGTCCCTTGCCAGTCCTTTACCCTGGGTACAACATGACCTTGACTAAAGGGAATGTTCTGGTAAAGTAACAAAGTATAAATACTCTATTTGTACTTTACTTTTAACTCTTAACTTCTTACACTGTCAGAATGTACTGCTGCAATAGGTCCTTTACCCTGTGTACAACATGACCTTGGCTTAAGGGAATGTTCTGGTAAAGTAACAAAGTATAAATACTCTATTTGTACTTCTTACACTGTTAGAATGTACTGCTGCAATATACTGTAGTTTCTCACAGAGACCCAATTACTTCTTATAGATGTGAATTAAGTTTACCCTAATTGCCTTATGTTGTTGGTGACATTATTTAGATTTCCAATTGGATTGATTAGCCAATTAGTCAACATTGGTAACTTAACACTAGGTGACCTAGCAAAGCATTTAGCCTAGCCAGCAATTTATTTCAGGGCACAAAGAGGAAAATGCTTGGCTCTTATATTAAAGCCCCATTTTTGTATCCTAAAGTGCATTGCACAGCCTATTTTCCATCAGAAGTATTGTGCTTAATTAGAGCAGGTTGTAGTCCTAATAATAGCATAGTTTGACTATACCCAAATAGTACCACACAATAAGGGCACCCCTACATTATCACTTAACCTAGGGCCAAAAGAAAGCCATGGCTACAGCAGGTAGAGATGAGACCTCTGGCACAAGAATAGTTGTAATTATCTAGTCAGAAAGGTGTACCTTGCAGGTAGTCGAACCCTGTCCCGGTAAATCTGAAGTGCCACTATCTATTTCTAATTTCATGTAACGTTAGAGCCAAGATGTCAAACAAGAGAAAATTTCAATTGAACTAGCATTAGTTCGGCCATTGAATTATGTTAAACAAAAAAATGGGCTTTCATAAATCTCAAATTGACCTAAAAACCAATAATTTGTCTGATGAAGTGGACCACCCCCCTACCTTTAGTCAGCCTGACAGCAAATATATATAAACCATTTCGTCAATTGTCATGTTAGCGCAATGACTTTCGGACGTCCTTCTGCTTATTAAATAAAAATCCCCGAACCTAGGAGACTTTTTTCAGCCGAACCGATTTTAATGGGTTGAGGCTGTATCAAGAAATGCTGTCATTCCGACACCAGTGAGTGTTAAACAGGAGTTGTGAAATAGTTAAGCATAACTTTTGTCTACTCTCGAAGATCACGTCTTTTATTACGGTAGGACATAGCTTAGGAAAGCGACACTGTCGGTGGTTAACCAGGCTAAAATTATACATAATTTTACCCCATAAAAGCCTAGTAGCCTACTGCTTGTTGCATTTGTTTCGACAGAAATCCAAGCTACTATTAGCCACTTAACTGACCATTTTCTCAGCACCTAGCATAGCCATTAATCACCATTTCACCCCAAGGTGGGAATTGATGCCTGAATTCCTGTTTTGTGTGTCCTCTATTGCAATCCGCCAGTATTCCATCAGAAATAGCTTAATTGTTTTGTATTTCATTATCTCCTTGGCCTATTTTGACTGCCTGAATAATAATAGTAAAAGCAATACAATTAATTAATGTATTATTATTATTATTATTATTATTATTTTTATTTTTATTTTGATACTTAATTACATTTTAAATTAAATACTTTGGACTTTTACTATTGTGTTGTAATTGATAACCTTGATTTTACTTGAGTAATTTTCTTATGCCGTATTTGTACTTTTACTTGAGTAGTTTTGTTTTCTTTTCCATTTCTTATAGCCCTGCTGGAACACAATCAAGAGCCACAGAGAGAGAGAGAGAGAGGCAGAGAGAGAGAGGCAGAGGCAGAAAGAGAGAGGGAGGGAGAGAGAGAGAGATGGGAGGTTAGAGAGGGATATAAACATTGCCTCCTGGCAAGGACAGTTTGTTGACCCTACGAAACAGATGCGTTTGAATCTGCATGTAAAAATGTGTGAATCGTGTGTGTGTGTGTGTACTTCGAGGATGTCAGTGAGGATAAGTCAGTTATAGTGTTTTTATTTTTGCTATCCTTACTTTTTAAAATTTGTATTCAGTTGGATCAATTTTACAATTGTACAATTGCTTTGACTCTACAGAACCTTGCAGTCATTTTGTCATTGCTGTTTCAGGGGCAGCTATTCAGCAGACATGAATGCGAGGTCATTCCAGCAGTGATGACAGTATTTTATTTGTCTCTGTGGGATCTTCCATTATCCAGGACAGTTGTTTAGCCATTTGACAAGAGCTCTTGCACCAGCAACTTGCAGACAGAGAGTGAGAGAGCGAGAGAGCGAAATAGAGAGCGAGAGAGAATATCGAATAATCATCTTGTGGAAAGACCAGTGGGAAATCAGATTAAATTGAAGAGGGCCCGGTAACCGACCACTGGCACAAACTGAGACAAAGCCTAGAAAAGGCACGTCTTATTTACAAACTACAACACATAAAAACACACACAGCAACTGCGTGACCCCTTCTTCCTACACATTTTCAGCCACTTCCTGGATATTAATATGTTGGTTATCTGGTGACCCACACCCCAGGAACTGCAACCAGTGGCATCTACAGGACTAAGCAAAAACAAATTAAACAAAAAAGAAACTACAGTGCAGAGTTAGAAATTATATTTGGACTAGCTGTTACACCTAAGGACATTCTGCACGACTTCCACTGTAAGTTCTTTCCCAATTAACAGAAATTGGACTGTATTAGATGCATCTGCTCTGAAATGTATTTCTTATTCTTATAACTTTAAGAAAAGTTAAAACACCACACAATAGAATACCCAAAAATAAATAAAGACAAAAGCATCCTAAAAAGTGTCCGCCATCGTGTCATTAACTCTGGTGGTAGCAACAAGATTCTTTGATGTCATTGTTTCAACTACTTGCTGTGAAAAGTAGTCCACAAACGGCAATGAACCCTTTGAATTGAATATTGTGTCTAAGTATAGCAACTTATGAATATATACCAGTGACATAAGAAGGTGATGCATGGCGCTGTGGAAGGATGTTATTGTTGTGCAATAGAAAGTAATGCAGAAAGCAGTGTTTAGTTAAGTAGAGTCGGATGGGAGAATCTTGCAATAATGTATGAGGCTAAATACTAAAAAAAAAACTGAAATGTGTGCATGAGACTGATGAGAGAGAGAGAGAGAGAGAAAGGTGTGTTCACAAGCCAGTGTTTCTTGTTGAGTCTGTCAGTGTGCGGGTGGGTGGTAGATTTGCAAATTGGATACCTCTGGGGCTTTTTTTATATGGGGCACACAGTAGAGCGAGAAATGAAGCGAGAGAGAGAAAGAGGGGAAGATACAGAGAAACAGATTAGCAGAGGACGAGAGACAAAGACATACATGGGTGTATTTGACATATCCCTAAATTGCTGTGTGCTGGCTCGGTGAAATAAAAAGAGAAGAGAGAGGTAGAGAGATGAAGCGTTAATGAACAACCCTGAAATTAGACTGCTACAGTAGTCATTAGCATAGCAGAGTAGGAACTGGCATTAGTTACCCACACACATTCACAAGCATGCACATACAGACACACACAAGCACATACAGACGCACACAAGCACCCCTTCTCACACACACACACACCCCTCTGCCTCCTGTCCCATGGAGAGCCCCCCCGTCCCCGTCCCCCCCGTCGGTAGCTCTCTGGATACTTCATGAGATCAGCGCTAACAAGAGTGCTCAGGTGTGAGCGAAACACAGGGACGGAAAAACAATGATTGTCGAGGAAGTTGTGTTAGATTACTGAAATTCCGAGTACGCATATTCAGTCTGGACAACTTACGTGAGTATAAGTGTTTATTACAGTTACATGGTAATGCATTGAAGTTTGGCGTCAAGGGTCTGCTGTTCTGAATTACTTTCCCACCCATGGTCATGTTCAACACTCAGTGAACCATGGGAAGGGAGCAGATATCTGCAGAATCCCCTGACAGATCATGCATAGCAGACCCGACGTAGGTGGAGACCGGGGTGGAGGTGGGTGCTACGCAGCAGGCAGGAGCATAGTGTGTGCAGCAGTGCATTCATGCAGTTGTAAAGAGCCGGTGTGGTGCAGCAGTGAGCAACGGAGCGCTTGTAGGAGCCATCGTGGAAAGAGAACTGAGCTTTAAGAAGACCACATTCAACTAGGGAGCATGTGTGATTGGTTAATTGGTGTGACGCGGATAAACGCTGCTGACTGAGCTGCCCGCCCGAATTAGCTCTGCTGAAGCGTCGCCCCATTTCTAGATATGTTTAACAAAATGACTGATGCTCAATGAAGCTAATAGGTAACGTAGGGGTTCATCCTCCTTCTTACAATGCCACTGGTGGCGGTTTCTACTGACTTTTACTGTCTTATGCAGTCACTCAAGACATGAATCATCACCATTAGAAGCTTAAGTTAAAAATGTAATGACCTACAGTAGTGTTATGGAAGTGGATTGATTAAGGTGAGACCAGGTGATCTTCTGTTGGCAGTTGACATCGCTGCTCTCTAAAGAGGCTCAATTGTCATCAAGTGTGAAGCCGATTGCTACCTGGCTCTTCACTAAACTTCCACCACTACTTGTAGGTGGATTTGATTGATGGCCCTCGGATTTCCGTAGTAGGCATCTGAGTGGGCACCAGATAATGCCAGTAAAAAAAGATCAAAGACCTACAGTATGCAGATGTCCAAAATGAATCCTCTGCCAACAGCAACAACTCAACCACCCTATATAAGGCTACATTCCACCCAGCCACAGTGGCAATAGCAAAAAGAATAGCTTCACCAAGAAATCTATAAAATCTCTTTCTGCATATTGACTTATGTCTTTCATGTTATGCACAACTTCATTTTCTAATTAAAACATAAAAAAAAAAATTAACATCACAACCATATCTAAAAAATTATGTATGCCTAAGAATGCCACTTCATAATAATACATAATATAAAACCTTGCTACTTACAGGCGAATAACATTTATGGACAATAACATACTCACTTTTTCTCATCTATCTGGGATTTCATATATGATTTCAAATATTAGTATATTAGGAAAAAAAGGTAATGATTTGCACAGTAACAATACTTTAAAACAGACATTATATCAGAATTATTAGAAATGTGCCAAGGAATTTCACACTGCAAGCATACACACCATACCCAGCACATACAGTATGTGCATGCAATCTCTTTATTATAGATGAAAAGGGATATCAAAAGCAATGACCTGTTCATCAAAGATCAAATACTATGAAATCCTGTCATAATCATAATACGACTTTTAATGAAGCAGATGGAAATCTGATATTTGTATACAGTGTCTGTGCATCCATTCTAGTGAGAGAAGAAAGAGAGTGTGTGTGTATATATATATATATATATATATATATGTGTGTGTGTGTGTGTGTGTGTGCACAAACAGAAATAGATTATTCCTTTCCTGCAATACTGAAATATACACATCTCTGGAGGACTAGGATATGAAGTCATACATAAACAATGTGCCAGTACTAACATGGGGAGCGGAACTCATTGCTTTTAAAGTAAGAAGGGATAGAGACATTATTGACACTTTTGATAAGAATTTTGTTAAATAGTATTTATAGTGCTGCTTGACTTACACACTCACTGGTCTCTATGAATCAGTATGATGTGCTATGGATATTTTTAACAAATTGTATAAGTAACAAAAAATAATAATGGCTGTAAATGCAACTTCATATGCCGCATGTTAATGTATTCCAGTGTGGTTCAACTATGTATACAGAGAAACTCAAGGTTAAGACGACAGCTATTTGCACTTGAGCCTACAAGCACTTGTAAATGCTTGATTTAAACCGTTATATCATCAATACAATATGTTACACAGTATGTACAGTATGACATTTCTGAGAATAACTGAAGATTGTACAATATACTTGTGGTTCTTTATTGAGGAATCCCATGTAGTGGAGTTACTAAACACATATTATTACTAAGGCTGTTATTCTGACCCCTGCACTACGGTAAGTGGACAAGAGAGGATTCTGGGAGCTCATTAGAGACAGGAAAGCCCTTGTATAGATGACAGCTAACACGCCGTCGAGCCCTATGTTACCGCTATTAACACATCTACGACACTTCATTCTAAACAGAAGTTCTATTCCAGTAACACAGCCACCTGGTAACTAACCCTTTCACATCTCTCCTCATCCTTTCACACCAACGACCCAAGGTTAGAGGTAAACGAAACAACTGTGCTTTTCTATGTCAATTAAATAAACCAAGGTGGCCATGAGAAAAGCATCTAACCCCTGTAGGTTCTGACGAAACACACTTTCACTAAGCTGCCGTAAGCGACTGACTTATTTTACAGTGCAGCCACTGTAATCTTACCACAGGTTCAGTAAAAGTAATGTGTGTGGCAATACAGTGTTTTTCTACAGTACAAAACTGTTCTAGCTGTATATACTGCTGAGACAGAATTCCTATTCAGCTGCTCGGCACCCAGGCTCTGGAACTCACTCCCCCCTTCTCCTCAAACAGGCTGACTCTATACCATCCTTCGAGTCACACCTAAAAAGTCACCGGTTCAAACTGGCTTGCTCACTTTAATCCGATCTTGTATT
This sequence comes from Galaxias brevipinnis, assembly GCA_036023535.2. Lineage (NCBI taxonomy): Eukaryota > Metazoa > Chordata > Actinopteri > Galaxiiformes > Galaxiidae > Galaxias > Galaxias brevipinnis. The sequence goes on along the minus strand of JAVQIZ010192983.1, from coordinate 18,192 downwards.
GTGTGACCTGCTGTCCCCCCTGGTTGATGCTCATCTGTGGTTCCCTACCCCGCACCCTTTTGTACTGTTATTGTGCAGCTGAATTATTCATATTTTCATTTCTTTTAAGACTTATCCGTTCATTGTAAGGTTACCTTGTGTGTCTCTACATACAAGACCCTACACAGCAATCCACTCAGTGCTAGCATGTCTTTAAACCCTCTCTCTCCCCTTCTCTCTCCGCATCCAATTTCCACTATAAAAGTGGAAAGTAAAAAAAGTAAGAAGCTTTCAATAAGACCCTTTACCTTTTATACAGAGTGAAAAATAACGAGCGCGCCCTGTTTCACGTTACAGTTGGCCGATCGGGTTATTTTTAGCTCTATTCCTGGTGTGAACTTCCCATGCACTCGCCCATGGGAGCATTACCACTCATCATGAGAGCAGCATCTACACCTGATCGGGTTTTATTCACAAGACAAACCCTGCTGTTGGCCATGCGTTGTCATCGTGTTGTCAGAGACACACAGGAGTTTAATTTTGTAGTTTTTTTTTTTTTGTAAGGTCTGACGAGCTTTTTCTTCGTCTCTCTGGCTTCGTCTCTCTATGCACGCGTGTGTGCATTACGACCACATGTATTTGATGCACACCAATGAGTCAAGAGTAGAATCCACACTTTCAGGGGGTGGATGGGACTGCTTCCATTATTAGCAGGTTTTCCTTTAGAATATCTGGTCCTGGGTGTATTATATAAAGTATGATTAATGCCATGTTGCAGAGGAGTTGGAACCATGTAGCCGCTGCAACAGGATACGGCTCAAAGGGAACAAATTGCTCGGTGCGTAGGCCTATCGTTGACTTCCTGTGCAGAGCATGGAGCCAAAGCACATCCGTTTGACTGCTTTGAGTGACCTTCATTCCACTAGCTTTCAAGTCTATCAATAATAAATGACAGCTTAGCACACAGATGATATGCATAATCAGCATTTGGTCAAACTTATTCCTCGCTAATTAACATTAAGGCCAAGGTTTTAATTTCTATGTAAAAGTCAATACTTGGATACCGTATTAATATTTTGCTACACGAAGTCCAAATACTAAACAGAAAACATATTTTCTCAATTCAAGTTAGTGGCAAAGTTAATACCTAGTGAAAATACCAGCATAGAGCCCAGATCAGTAGATGGTTTGCTTGAGGAAAAACCCTGGACTTAGAGAAGATGTGCCACTCGTTATAGCGTTAACTTGACAAGACTGGACACTACAGCATGGAAACAAACAAAATGATGGTTGCTCTGATGCTTAGGCTACTAGGTAGTTTTCTAAAGGGCAAAAATAAAAAACATCTAAAAAGTTAATTCCCAGTTTAGGATACCTCAGATAAAAAGAGAAAAAAACTATATGGGCAAGTGTGTCCATTCTAGTCCCAAATTCTATGCTGCGCTCCACAGGAACGGTTCCGTTTCCAAGGGGCCTATGTGTTGGCAGCTGAAGAATGACGCTCTGCAGCCATTTTGTGTGTGGTGATTATTATGTTTGATTAGGCTGCATTCCCACTGTGAGGGCGACAAATGAAGGCTGTCTAAACAGCCCTGCTGCTGCTGTTGGAAATGTGACGTAAACACCAGGGAAAGTAATGGGCTACAAACAGACTATGAAGATGCTTCTGTCCACTGTTCCTCAGTGCCGGGCCCATATCCGCCGCTCTGCTATTGGACAAAAAAAAAAGTGAAAGCCCCATTACTCAGTGGTGAGAACAACAGGTGTCTGACAAGGTGTGTGTGTGTGAGAGTCACTATCTATCTGGAACACATACCTGGCTCTGTGTGGCTCATTAGTTGTGTGATACTCAACTGGAAGCATGCGGCTCTAGAGAATACCTGCCATTATAGATGTAATAGACATGTCTGTGTTGAAATACGTATTGATGAACACAGGTATACTGGTATACAGTAGCATTAGTTATACTTAGCTTGGGGTACATACTGAGTACAGTGCTCAACACACTCAAATAAGGCCGTAAGAGAAAAACTAAATTACCTCTTAATGATATGTTTTGTTCTTATGTTCTTCCTTTTTTAAAATATTTTTTGGGGACAGAAAATGCCTTTTTTGCAGTCCGTGATTTGGGACCATCAGCCTTTTAAAAAAAAACACACCAATTTTAAACCTTTTACAAGGCATCTGACAGGCTTTTAGTTCAAGCCTCAGACACCTCACAGACTAGTGACCAGAATAGATCTAAAGGTGCATGGCTTCAGGCTCAATAATTGTGATTGCTTTGAGGTCATTTTGAGCCATTTAGGTCACAGGATGTTTCAGTCATGGACCTAATGCGCCTTCTAAGGTATTTGAGGAACGATGTCTTGAACTAAAAGGTCTGAAGAAAGTGTGACAGAAGAGAAAATGGGCAGAAAACAGCCTAAGAAACAAAAAAACTGTCTAAACAACCTTATTTTTCTCTAAAGACTGAAACCCTGTCGACATTGAGTCTCACCCATTCTGGGCTCCAATGCAGTATCACAGAAATGTTGTCGTGGCGATGCTGTCAATGGCGACGCATAAGAAATAAGTCATATCTCTGGAATACACATGAACCAATGGCTGACAGCTGTAACCGTGCCAACAAGGCTCTGATTAGGTCCCAGCCTTTTACTAGTTCTGGCAATTTGATTAGCTGTGAAAAACTTCCAAGACTTGGTAGAGTAGAGTAAAATGCTAAGGTAACTTCACTCGGAATTTAGACTTGATAATGTCTCCTTTCATTTTAAAAAACAAACTAAGCTGATAATTTGTCTATTACAATGTTCCATCTAAACTAACAGTAGTAGCTCTGTTTTGCAGAATCCCCAGTAGCCAGGCAATGTGTTCACAGGCTTTATACATAGCCTATGCTTGTTGTACTCATGCATAGGGGGTCACATTGGGCCAATATTTTTCAGGTAGCTTTACAAACTCTTTGTTCCAGTTATTACCGTGAATCGGTTGTTTTTTCCTGTGTGCGTGCATGTGTTCTTCGAAGATATGTCAACTTACTCAGCTGCCTTAGGTTGGTCCTATCTCATCCACTAGAAGGAATCGGGCACATGTCCTTGTCCATTGCAGCTGGGACTGGAGCTGACCACCAGAACCCAGGCAGGGAATAGCAAACCAAGTTCTGTAACAAGAAGAGATCAATGCAGCAGGGTCAGGGAACGGATTAATGTAGCGGGGGGTGGGGGTGGGGGGTTACTCCTGAAAACAAGAGGCTAAGCTTTTAGCAATATTACTTCCAGCGTTCGCTGCCAAACTATCACTGGACAATAAAAAAAAAAAAGGGAGGACAGAGCCGCTGCTTTCTGGGACCACGCTTGGCAGCTGGAAAACTCCGTCACATGCACCTTCTTTACTTAGCCGTTTAGAGTGGCGGAAAGCCAAAAAGGGGTCCCCTTATTTTATAGTTTAATAGGCAAGAAAAGGGACTAAGCCTACCCTCTCTTACCTCCCAATAATCTTACTATCTAGTTCTTTATCGTCCAGCTAAACGTCAGAGATTAGATGTGCCCATGGCTGGTTATTCTATGACTCACTAGAGCCCCCATCTGGTGTAGAAACGCAACTACATTTAAAACTGGCTTGCATTCCCCTGAAATACAGCTTGACAATATGGGAAGTAGGCTTGTTAACCTCAACTAAACAAAACCATTCACTAAAGTTTGAAGCGGGTTGGGAGAAAGAGGATGTCATATAAATAGTTTTAAAATGTTTATTAAAAAAATACTCAAATAAAAAAAAAAACTTGGTACATAAAATTGTTGCTCAAGGGGGGAAAAAATAAACAAAGAAATTAAAACAGCAGAAGTATACATCCATAGGTCGTTAGTTGAACACTGTAGCCCAGTGGGTCATTGCACAAAACAGACAACCACTCTGGTTTGGGTCATGGAGAGGAAATAAAGCATCTTTAACTTCAGAGTTCGACATCACATACACTGAAAACATTTTTGGGAGTTCTGTCATTGGCAAGAGAGAAAAATCGTGGTGAAACAAGACTAATTGTGACCGTGACCACCTACAGGGGCCAATCATGCGTTGAGAGAAACCTGAGGTAGGCTTGATACATCCTTCAAAAACAGCTGAAAACACCTCAAAAAAGGGTAAAGACATCTCATCCAAGACAACTTCAATTAAACCCACCCAAAAGATGTTAAATCCATAGAATGGAATAATATTTAAAACCCATGAGATCTAAAGTGACCAATCATAAAGGACAGATATGAAGCATCCATTATGTAGATAAGCACCAGTTAGCAACACTTTTCTGTAACACTGACAAGAAATATACAAAAAAGGATAAGCAAAAACAATGAATTATCAAGACCTTTCATACAGACACAATCACATTCATTGACCTGCTCGTCAAAAACAAAAAAGGCATTAAAAATGTCCATGATCGTGATGAAAATGGGAATTAAAGATGGGGAATGTTTTGGACCAAACCAATTCAAAAAGATAAAGTGAAGGTATTGTAACACAAATACACAAAAAATGAAAAAAGAGGTTATGTGCTTACAATGAGACCTGCAAGATGACAGTGCTTGGGAAATAAAATAAAACAAGTGAAAATCCCCCCACAAATTGGTAAAGTTGGCAGTATGCATGTAGCTCAATCAAGAAAACGCATTAAGAACACAAAAAAGTAATCATAACAATCCCATCCATCCATTTGCTGGTAATAAGTAGCACCAACTCACCTCCAATTAAAAATGTGTAAACATTGCTTAATGATACAAGTACTGCAGTTTAGTATTTTTTTTTCTCTTTTTTTCTTTTTTTTCCTATACTTTCCCCTCTGCAAAAAATACAATTCTGATCAAAATCTTACTGAGATTTTGAGAAAAAACAACACAAAAACAGAAAAAAATCAACTGCTCAAAGGCCCAATTGGACAGTTGGCAAATCTTCAAGTGACCCAAGGCAGAGCAAATCAACAAGAGGCATGAATCGCTGATGTGGTAGCTCTCACAATCTTGGCATGAATCGCTGATGTGGTAGCTCTCCAAATCTTAGCAGATAGTGCCACCCACTGTAGAGAACTTTAATTACACGTATCCAAGTAAAATCCTCAAAGCCAGCTATTGCACTGATCAAGGTAGTTAGTCTTGGAATAAAATTAAAGTGTAGGAGTTTCAACCCCTTAAAATTAAGTGAAATAAATTAAATAAAAACAATCATATTGCACAAACGTTAAACTGTAGAGACAGTGCTGGGCAAATACCCTTTGTTGTTGGCTTACAGGGACAATTGCATTGTCCCATTTATGCTTCTTGCAAGTATTTATGTCTGTGACAAAAAAAAACAAACCCCGCCATAATCCAAAACACTTAAAAATAAGACACCATATACATTCAGAATGACTCCTCACAGCTAAAGCACTGATGAACTACGTCAATTTGTGCCAAAAATGTCAGCCAGCACTGAACTGCATAGGTACAAAGTAGTGCTCCTGTACCAATTGAACCGTAATCGTTGTCACGACAACAAAGCTCGAGTTCCCCTCCCTCGGCCACAGTATTTCCAAAACGTTGTGGAGCAGATCTGGAGACACGAGTTCCACAGACGATGGAAGAGGTGTCTATTTCAGTTCTCCTGTGAGCAGTCCTTAGTCCATTTCCCAGCCATCTTAGATAAACCACCACTAGACGAGAAGAAAAGAGAGCTCCTTTTGACTGAAAGTGTGGCAGAAAAGTCTAAAAAAAGAAAAGAAAAAAAAAAAAACTAGTCCAACCGCATCACCTTACGGAAGCTCGATCAGTCTCAGTTTAAAATCTGATTGTGATGGTCACTAATTCTCACAGAGTCAATTGACTCCTGCAAACCCCACTTCACTAAAAACGTCAACCCATCCCAGGGAGAACACCGGGCCCTTCCCTCGTTCACCGGCTGTGGCTGTCTCTCCTCCTGTGGCGGAAAGGGACGCGGTTGTACTGCTGCTGGCTCCTGGTGCCCTGGACAGGGGTGTGACCGTGAACGTAACCCTGATGACCTTGACCCTGGTGGTTGAAGGTCGCGTGTTGGAAGCCGTAGCAGTCGTGGCTCACAGGGGAGCCGTGGTGGGCGGGTTGAAGAGAGAAGCTTTGGGCTGATTGAAGAGGAGGTCCTCCGCTCAGCTTTAGGTGAAGGTGGCTCAGCAGCGGCCCGACGGGGGAGTCCAGAGGGTGGGCAGGCAGGGTGGAGTGGGGGGAGTGGGGGTGGTAGTGGCCGTGAACAGAGCTGATGGAGGGGGACTCCCTGTAGAACAGTCTCTCCGTCAGGGAGTGGCCGGCCGGACTACAATGAAGAGACACGGGCGCCTGAGGGTGGTAAATAAAAAAGGGTTTACACATAAATTAAAGATTTAAAAAGAACAAATATTAAAAGACTGGCATGTTAAGTAGTCCTTGATTCTCCCCTGTGTTATCGGGCTCATCTGTGAGGCTAGAGGGGCACTAACTACCTGTGGTCTGGCAGTAACCAAGCCAGTGGGGGTGTGCCGGGGGTCTGGGAGATGAAGCACCTGGGGGGGCATCATGGCGGTGGAGCTGGTAATGTAGATCTGTGGAGGGGGGGCCGTGGCTGGGGGGTCGGACTCCTGGAACACAGCAGTAAAGACAGGGAGGCTTGAAAGAGATGTAAAAGGCATTGGAAGTCACATGCACACTCGTTCACACATAATCTGTAATACAGCACTTTCTTTTAGAAAAAAAGCAATACTTTCCTTTAACCCAACCCTTTAATATTTCTAGTTTTAGGTCATTCTTCCCCTTAGAACATATGATGGGAATCATAAACACGGATTAAGTAATTGATTTGTACGTTCTCAAAAATCACAACCCGATAAGGATGATAATCTTACTATGTCACTTCCTGAGAGGGAGGACAGAGAGCAAGCCGAGGATGAGGAGGAGCAAGAGGACGATGACGAGGAAGAGGAGGAGTGGTGTTGTGGACTGGGGAGGGAGACGGGGGAGGGCGAGTCGGCGCAGCGGCCGGTGCTCAGGGGAGACGAGGTGTCCCTCTGCTGGTCTATGGAGGACAGGACCAGCTTGCTCAGGTCCAACTCCGTGTCCACCATCACTAGACCTGGGACACCAAAGAGACACCACAGAATGAGAATATGCTCTAATTCATTCACATACACGTGTGTGTGTGTGTGTGTACGTACGTGTTAAACATATCACACACACAAACACACATATAGCCAACGCAATTTTAACATTGAAAACACTCACCGCAAGGCTCCAGTTTGTTGCGTTGCTTGGCACCCCATTTCTTGATGATCCATTCCCTGTAGTCCAGAACTTCCTGGCTCACCTTGATGATGCGGCCTAGCGTGCTGTGAGCCAGGGGACAAGAGAAGAAGTCACGGGGCAGTCATTACACTAGAGCGCACACGCACACAGTTTTTCTAATCCATGAGCAGCTTGTCAGTTTCACATAACCGTTTGCTCAGCAATCCTTCCCTTCTGGAGAGTTTAACTCAAAAGTCCATATCACCTGAAGTGAATAAAGTCGAAAGTGCTCGTGGATTGGCAGAGTGAGGAAGTATTAACTGAGCAATATGAAAATGGCTTAAAAACAGAGCCCTAACACAACACCGCCACAGGAGGTTAAGGGAAAACCTCGACGCGGTCATTTGAACGTGCCGCCGACCTGTCGGAGTCCTTGTTGGAGTAGAGACGGGAGACGCCGTGGGTCAGGGTCATGTAGGCGTAGTCAAACACCTGCTTCACCTGGAGCACGCCGTACGAACTCCGGCCAACGTCGTTCCCTGAGAAGAGGAGAGCCGGACAAACATGTCAGTCAATCGGTCATGTACAATGTTAAAAAAGGACAACGTTCTTTCAGGGTAGGATTTAGACAACAGCACCTTGTTGCACGAAACCCATATCTGTATATATAACCGTCCGCTAAGCAAGACAATTTTCCAGGAAAGAAATCCATAAATGGCTAACGTGTAATAAACTAAAATAAACAAAACAACTTCACTCCAGGTTATCAGTGAAATTGAAAATATCGTGAGAAAATGTATTGAATTAGAATACAAATCGATAAAGACCAAGTTCATAAAGACTTAGATAGTCGTGTCTCTCTCACCAGGTTGTGTGGGGTCCTCTATGCAGAGCATGGACGGTCTGTTGCCATGGTTCAGAGCCAGGGCCATCTCCTCCTTGGCGGGCCTGGCCCAGTTCCTCACCTGGATGCCCGTGTGCTGGTAGTTGAACTGGCGGCCATACAGCTCAAAGAACTCGATCAGTAGCATGCCCATGTTGGCGTTTGGATGGGTGGTGCCGTTACGGGGATGGAGCTTCAAACACGGAAGCACACAAAAGAAATCTTAGTGTTTCTGTGTGCGCACGTGTGTCACACTGGAGTTTGTCACCTGCCATGAGTGTAATATTTATGGGCTGTGTGTGAAAGGACGAACTGGTCTAACTGAACTATGTCTTCCATAAGCTAAGATTGTAGTAAATGCAAGCTAACGTTAGGAGAGCGCGCGTGTTTGTGTGTGTGTACCTGCAGGTAGCTGATGACCATGAGGATGAGGCTGTAGGAGCTGATGCCTCCTGTGAAGACTTCGTTGAGTTCCCTCTGCAGCAGGAACTGCTTCAGCACGAAAATCAGATAGGGCAGGACTGTGTAGCGCTGAGGGAGGGAGGGGGGGGGGGGGGGTCAGACAAGCATTAGATACAATGAAACCCTCCCTACACACACAATGAAACTACACACAAAGCACTGTACTGCTAAATTACACAGCCCATCGGAAGTGCTACGGACACCGCTTAAGATGATATTTTACCACACACACACACACAACATTACAAGTTGCCTAAAAAGTGTGGCAATGGACCTCTTGAAAGATGTAGGTGAAAACAACTTGAAAACATAAAGTCATTACTGCTATAGTTATATACAGGAATCTTAACTTACCTTCAGGTAGCTTTTGATGAGCTGGGCGGCTTTGACTCCAGTCTCTACGTTGAAGCTGATGTCCACCTTCACTTTAGTTTCCTGGTCTGTCAGCTTAATGATCGGAACCTAACAGACAAGCAGACCTTTGAGTTCAACCCACACAAAACGTCACGACTTGGACGATTATTTAGCATTTTCCTTGTACAATAACTTAATATGTCAAAATAGACTATGTCAGCTGCCTCTTCAAGGAATGACCAAACATAACGATAAGTGAAACATCTGGATCAAATGACAACTAATAGGCAATTTTGTGGAGTTTATAAACTCGGTCCCAGCAGCCACAAAATGTCAAAGATACTTTGAGAGTACTGTATTGGTGTCCTACTAAAAGTTACAGTGATTGCCCAATGAGAGTAATTACATTACAGTAATTTAGCAAACGCTTTCATCCAAAACAACTTACAGATAGTGCTTTCAACACAAGATAAAAAAATAAATTAGGCCAGAGAAGAGATGAAAGTGCCATATTAAAACGGCAGGATACAAATCAAGTACATCACTAATCTAAAAGTCGGCTACAAGAAATTCAAGAGCTTCGGTCAAGCAGGAAATAGTAGCATGTCAAATGCAAAGCAGATGTAGCAGCTACATGCAACATTTAGGAGCTGAAATGGAGTCTGAACAAGAGGCCCATGTCTAAGTTGTGACAGAAGATGGGCAGAGACTTTGCTGTCCTACTGTTAGCAGGAAGGTCATTCCACCACTGGAATTCTATAAATGGAAATAAAACTTCCAAAAGTAAACGGAATAAAAAAACAAAAACTATATATATACACATGTGTGTATAAAACTAATAAAATTTTGATGAACTAAAAAAAGAAAAGAAACGTTACCTCTAAATGTAGCTCTCGGGTCCTACAAATCATAAAATAAACTTTAATAAAAAACATCGACAGCAAGATGGCCACCAGCAGGCGCAACTTACAGAGGCCTTGTCCAGGACTTTGATGCAGTAAGGTCCTGCCACATTCGGCGTCCTCAGAGCCTGCTCCAGCTCCTGAAGAGGAGGCTTGTCCCACTTTCCAAACACTACCAGGTCGATGTCACTATAGCAACCAATAGGAGAGCAACGGGGAAGTTAGTGCACAATGTTTTATTTTTATTTTTTTACCCCTGCACCTCAAGAGAAACATGGCAACTTGGAAAGTAATCTTAAAGCGTATACATGCACCTTGGCCAATGCACTACAATGAAAATATGAATTTATGTGCAGATAAAATATGTGTCTGGGATAAGCACAAACAGGGAAACAATTAAAATGTCACACATGCATTCCATACAGTACCTTGTCGGCAGGTAGAGCCCAGTACTGAAGCTGCCAAATATCTCCACCTGCAAAAAAATAAAAAAAGATCATGGGAATTCTCTTCGCTCCTACTGACTAAGGTGGTTGTTACTCATGAATTTCAGAACAGGGCCAACTGAGAAATATATAACGAAACTAACATTTCTGTATTTATCCTATGCTTTGATATAGTTGCATGAAAGAAGCTATGTTAGTTGGTTTATTTGACATCTTCAGTCATGTTTGTACTTAATGCCCATTTTACAGCAACATGCTAATCTGACGTTGCCTACAATTGCTACTCAGCATCCTACTGAAAATTGTGTCAAGGTTGGCTTATCTTTAACTGACAAAAAACATTGGACTGCTTAAAAAAAAAAAAAAAATGGAATGAAATATTTTGAGGTGAGTTTCTCAACATGTGTCACAGGGAAGCGTAGCAGCTTTTACGATAGCTTAGAACTGTAATTAATTCACCAAACGTTTTTTTTTTGCTTTAACATTTTATCCCCCCCAAATTTATATTTAGCCCAGTTACCAAAATTGTGGATCAGAGTCAGATGCTCCAGCTGTATCAAACCATAAGGGCTGTAGTCTTACTCTAGTGGTGGGCCAAAGGTTCTTGATGATGGTCTCTATTCTGTTGACCACCTCTCTCCTCATTGCCTCCTCTTCAGGTCGCGGGGTCATGAAGTTGAAGAAGTCAACTATCTCTTCGTGAAGACTGCAAAACGATGACAGAGAATAAGTTAAAAACAACATTTAGGCCAAAGGGACTTAACAGGTGTAATCGTAAAAAATACAGGCAAAGAGAGAAAATTCTAACTTTAAAATCATGGCTGATGATCCCATACCCCGACTAACTACTATAAAATGACAGGCCTACATTGGCTGATTTTACATTTCAACTAACCACGAGTTTTTGTTTTTAGCTAAGGGACTAAAGTAGCAGAAAACTCACCGGTGCACACGTTCTGGGCTAAACCACCTGCTTTTCCACAAAGTCCAAGAACCTGGGCAGTTGTCGTTACTTATATTGGACAGCACAGGGCTTATTCCATGATAACTATTGGCCCTGTTGATATTTTTTCTCCGTCCCGAATGTTGGTGTGGATGGCTGTGGAATCCTGAGGGGGTGTGGCTACCGGAAAGGTGCCTGCTGCGACAATGTTGGTGTTGGGCGTTCAATAATGGATGGTGCACTGGCAGATTTCTTTGGTTGTTGGCATTGAATGCGTTATCCCCATTATGTAAAAATGTACTTGACTCTTCGCTAATGTTTAGATTATCAAGTCGCAAAGAGTCGGAGGGAGAGGAAGAGCGAGTAGAGTTAATCCCGGCCTCTGATTCCAGCGAGGAGGAAGACTGAGATAACGAAGCTTTCCTCCCAATACTTATCTCACCTCCATTTTCTGTTATTTCTCTGAACCCAACATCCACTGATGTGCCGTTAACAGTTTTATAAAGACCACAGGGTTGACCTGGCGAACTAGCACTGTGATGTCGAAAATTGCCATTACCGCTGCTTGAGTTCGGACGACATTCTTGAGAGGTTTCCCAAACGTGCATCCATAACGAATTGGCAGGTCCTCTCTGCTCCGTTTGAATCCAGGCAGTGCGGGGATCCATTCAACTTCTTGTATCGGAGAATTTCTCAACGTAAATAAATTCTAATGAACAGGCAGTAAGACCGCTGGCAATGCACTCGGGAGAAAATAGTCTTACCTAGTTAATTAAACAGTGATTAGTCCGTAGTCCGATTTCACAAGCAGCGTTGCAACTTCACTCCCCTTCAAACCAATATGGCGAGTCCAGTCCAATGCATTTTTGTGCGCATGTCTAAGATTTAAACTATTGGCAATGAACACACCCCTTTTCAGTTGGCAGCTGCATGAGAAAATAAAATACCAGACCAGTGTGCAAGTGCATACTACGTATTAAAGATATATCCAAGCAGTTTTTTGAGCTCATGTGTGGTTCCCAGAATAATAAGCACATTTACCATAAATAAATAATTTCACATACATGCCATGGCTTGCTATTCTTTACAACACCTTTTAAATAACACCTATATCATTCATTAATGGTCAGAGAAATTGGTCAGAGAAAGCAGGATAGACTAGTCTTTACTTGATCATTTCTACCACACGTTAACATATCTTTCCGATTTGTTGAGAATTTAGTTGTATTTTTACAAAAATCGATTTTAATGTGTAAAATTAAATACAAATAATTTCTCTATGTAACAGTAACATTTACAAAACATTATACAACATCGGCAATAGGATTTTTGGAAACTATTTACATTGAAAATATACAGAACAATTTCAAACGAAATCAAAACCAAGACAAGGTTTCGAACATCAGTTTGTGAGTGGATGGGTTGGTTTGTGTAAACACATTCCAGCCACCCTATGTGCTCAAGTAAGATGGAAGGTCTGCAGTGTTTACATGCCAATGAACATACAGTTTTTCTTAATTTATAATATGTACACACATCTCAGTTAGTATACTAGACGTGTAATAGATTTATGCCTGAGGCTTAGGCACGTTGATTCTGCATGTGTGTGTACGAATGTTATGTGTCCTTAAGTTCCTGCTGCATTGATCTGTCTGCAGAGGGAGGCTATCTGCGTGATGTAGCTTGTGACGCAAGGAGGAACTTTGTGGGTCGTCTCAGCTCGCCATACCGCCAACGCCTCCATGGACTCCTTGGGGTTGCTAGGCGACAGGTCGTAGATGGCATACACTGCTGCCAACTGGACCTCCCAAGGCACACCTAAGGGGTGAGATACATAAAGTAAAAAAATGAATAATTAATAACTTCAGGAAAATACACACAGTATTAACATAGTCTATGAACTAGATCTACTATTAACACGGTAAAGACATTACATTTTGAGGATGACATTTTCATTATCGACATACCTTCGGACTGTCCATGTCTGCAGAAAGTGTTGATGACGGTTGCGATAGTCTTCACTGACGACAGACACTTCTCCTGGACACCAAGCTGACCTAAGAGCCCTGACACACAAAAACATATTTATTGCATTTAATTCATCATCATCAGTATTGGAGAAACCATGTTGATACCCCATGCTGTTCCGTTAGATCAGCATTAGTATTGGGTAAGCACCAACACGCAGGGAAGCTAGGTGAGCACGTATACTTTTTTTGGGGAGGGGGGTTCTGTCTCAACTCGAGTAACAGCAGTTTGATAAATACATACACAATAAAATATATAAAATGTCTGACCTATGAGGCGAAAGGCTGCTGCCACGGAAACGTCGGGGATGGGGGTCTGCTGGGCTCTGGGCTGTGTCACCCAGCTGTTCATCAGAGGCCAAAGGTCCTGACTGGATTACAGAGAAACAAACAATGAATCATTCATTATTATACTGGAGCAAAACTGTCAGTCATTTAGTTTGATTTGACACAGAAAAAAATAAAATTCAAATAAAAACAAAACACAATCGAGTATTCTAATTTATTTGACAATTCGATTCATTTAGGAACCATTGGTTAACACATTTTCATCATTGGAGATGAACGACACGAAATCTGTGTAGGAGATAGTCAAGCTACCTCACAATTGCAAAGCATTGCTTTGTTGCATTACATCTTCAGCAGCAGTTGAATGCAGATTTTGTTCGATAACAAAGTTTGTGTATTTAATAAACAGGCTTATTCTTTCCTTACCTAAGTACATTGTCATGGGTCCATTTCCATTTCTTGTGTGTGCAGAGCAGGTCTAGGGCGTGGATGATCTCCCAGCTTTGGTGACTTAGGGTCACCCCGTAGCGGTCGTGTTTCTGGAAGGACAGCTTGTTCCCGGACCGGATGGCGGACACTGTCCCTGAGATTAGCTCGTCAATGTCAGCTGGAGGGTTCTGGAGACGACAGACAAACTCGTTTTTAAACTATTGCTTATCATGCTGAGCCTGTCCCTGAGGATTATCTTTTTTTTCTTTCAGAAAGCATTATTATATAAGAATAGGCACAGCCAAATCAAGAATTCCCACCTTGTAATTGAAGATTTAAAAAAAATTAAATAAAAAAACCAGACACCACTCAAGATTGTTTAAAATGTTAAATTGATTCCTGTGCATGCCTACTTTGACATTTGTTCATGCCTTTTGTTTGAATGTAAATTGTTCTTGCCTAATGTTTTGAATGTAAATAGTTTTTGCGTAATGTTTGAATGTAAATAGTGTATATGTTGTCATGTGGTCTTCTACTTGGCCAGGTGGTCACTGCAAAAGAGAACTCGTTCTCAGATGACTGACCTGGTTAAATACATTACTTTCTTTAGTGCAGTGCAAATGGCTGAAGGGAATCCTGTACCTTGTCCCAGTTGAGGTAGCTTGTTAAGCATTGAAGCACCTCTCCCTCCGCTCTCAGTTTGGTTACAACATGGGCAGCTTGACACACTGGGCTTCCATGAGATATGATGTCGTGCCATGTGGTCACCATGAACAGAATCAACTTAGAAGCATGAGGGAAATCTGTGGAAGATACACAAACACAGAAAGAATCAAATATAGGACAGTCATTCCACGTGTGGTCCGAGTAAAGTTCTCAAGTTTCTTTTACTCATTCACTTAAATGTTATATTTAAAAGACACCATCCGTAATAAAAAAATATGCCTGTGAGGAGGACTATTTTATTCACATAAAGCTGATATATAATATAAAAATAAATAATATATAAAAAAATTATATTTTATAAATATATACATTTCCATATCAAAATAGTTATGTATATTCTATTAAAACTCCTTTCACAAAGGGTTTTGCCTTGGTTGGGCATAGCCTGACGCAGTCATTACCTTCTCTGAGGAGGCTGTAGGCCAGGATGTGTGCTCTCTCCCAGTCTCTCCTGTGGCGACAGATGCCTGCGTAGACTCGGCAAAGAGCCTGGAGCTGGGTCTCCCTCAGCGCCGTCCTCTCAGCCTTCAGCTTCGCTAGGATAGCCGACATCATGTCATCGGCCATGGCCTGGCAAAAGAGAGAGAACGAGACGGAGATGGTTCATCGCAAGTTCGTATGTTGACGCTTCATTCAGAGTAACAAAAATAGCAATAATACAGAGGGAGGCAAATTAATTACAGATCAAATGGAATATCACTGTATAGAAATACCTGGTACTAAATATAAAAATAAGATGTGTTAATATTCACCCTCACAATAATAAATCATCCATAACTTTAAACACCGCTGTACAGTTTATTGATTGGCATAAATAATACACTCACTTGGTTGCTTGTGCAGAACTCAGAAATGGCCTCCTTCTCTTCGTCTCTCAGGACGGGCTTCCTGGAACGGTTCCCGACAAACAGGTGGCTCTGGATGACAGGCAACAGATCGAAGCACTGGTCGCAAACCCTCCCCAGCCAGTGGTTGATCAACGCCTTGCCCACGAGTGGCTGCTCCTCCACAGGCCGCGGTGGCAGGGACTCCACGTGCTGGAAGAGTTCCGGCTCCTCTTTTGGGCTGGAATAGTTTGGGCTGGTGGGGCTGGAAGGTGGTGTGGACCTGGCTGCCGGGCTAGGGGAGCAGGGGTCCAGCCGCAGGCGCTTGGCACTTTTGGGCAGAATCACGGCGGCCCCAGCCCTCTTCCCTCTCTGCTGGGTTTTAGTGAAGGCGGTGGTGGAGGAGTTGAGGCTCTTGAACCCTGACATCTGGCCAGCGGAGGAGGAGGAGGAGGAAGAGGAGGTGGAGGCCGTGGCCGTGACGCCGCCGTCGGCCGCGGACATGGCTAGGTTGACGTTCCCGCGGAGGATGCTGAGCGTGCGGGCGCGGGCAGACATTTTGGGATACATGGTGTCCAGGATCCTCATGGAGTTCTCCTGGGAAGGGCTGGAGGAGTGAGCGGGGGAGGGGTTGAGGGCGGACGACGGCAGTCGCCCCGGAACGGGAACCGCGTGCTTCGGAGTGGCGGACCAGAACAGGAGTGGTGACGAGGGGACCCTGTCGTTAGGAGGCGGAGGGGTCCCCTGATGTCCTGTGGCGTCGCTGTTAGCCACGCGGCTAGCTACCGAGGGGCCACCGCTGGGCTGTGGCTCGACTAAAGTGTCCGGGTTTGAATCTGCGCTGCCGTCTACAGGGACTTCTTTCCCGTGCTCCGGAACAAGTTTGTATCGTGAGGCGCGAGAAGAGGGCGCTTCCACATCCATGTCTCCCTCACTATTTAAAGATCCTTCGCTTTCCCCCTTCTTAGCATTGCAGCCTAATACAGTAACAGGCGACGTGGACCCCTGACCAACAGGTGGCGCCAACACAATCTCTAAAGGCGGTGGTGATAATGAGGATACGGACGCCGTTTCTAAAACAGTTTCATCAAGCAGCACGTCGTCTTGAGGTTCTGTCGTGGGAGGCGGTTCGGTGTTCGGGAACAGACAACACTGCGCCTGACCACCAGAGGGCGCTGTTTGAGACTGCACCTGGGCCACCCGCTTGGAGGAGGCCACAGCGTCCACGGACGAATGGAAGGAGAGTTTCCCGACGGCCTGCATGGGTTGGCCTGTCTTGGGAGGGGTCGCAGACAGTGGGAGCAGGAGAGGAGGGAGTGGGGGTCCCATTTCAGAGCGGACCTTCCTGATGGCTTCTGGGTGTCGGGGTGAGGCGGTAGCTGGTGCCGGGGAACCAGCGAGAGGGCTGGTGACGGGCGCTTCGTCTGCCTGCACAACAGGACTGAGCGTCTCCAGCGCAGCTTTAGACGAGCCTGTCACTTTTTTTGGTTTACGTTTGGCTGTGGAGCTGTCTTTCACGGAGACAGAGGGGCTAGTTTTAGGCTTCACCGCGGCAGGCGAGTTCAACAGGTCATCGCCCCGGGACAACTTCTCAGCGTCTGTCCCCGGCTTGGACAAGGATATCGCGTGCCCCGGTTTGGCGACATGGGACAGGCACACAGGTCTTTTCCTACGCTTGCATAGTGGGCGCTGCTTCTTAGTGGACGGGTGGATGGATTCTACAGCCGCTTGATTTGGATCAACGTTCACTTCCTTGTTCAAACTTTCTTCATTTATAATTGTATTGCCATCATTGGCCTTCACAAATTCTCTTTCGGAGAGAGACTGGTCTTGTGTGTCGGTCGGTGACGAGGAAGGTGGACTTGAAGGTAAACAAACTCTCATTTTACCACCCGACTCCACTCCATTCTCTACAGCGCAGCTTGAATGTTGAACACCAAACGACGCAT
The DNA here is from genome assembly GCA_036023535.2 of Galaxias brevipinnis. Classification (NCBI taxonomy): domain Eukaryota; kingdom Metazoa; phylum Chordata; class Actinopteri; order Galaxiiformes; family Galaxiidae; genus Galaxias; species Galaxias brevipinnis. Next base: position 730 of record JAVQIZ010192983.1, on the reverse strand, counting down.
TGGCCTTTCCAGAAAGTTCCACGACAAGGTCCTTTCCGTTCCCGTCGTCATCTTCTTCCTCAGACGCAGCCCGCTCCTCTACCCTGTCCTTAACTGGGTGAAACACAGGGGGTGAGCCTTGGGTCAGGTCGACGTGCTGACCGAGAAGGGGTCCGGGGTCAGCGTCGACGACCTCTACCATCCCCACCGCAGCCTCTTCCTCATCCTCGAGCCCATCAGAATCTTCAGCCTGGCACCCCTCCTGAACCCCTGGCGTAGCTTCACTTCCTGTGGCGTCGCCGTTAGCCACGGGGCTAGCTACCGAGGGGCCACCGCTGGGCTGTGGCTCTACTAAAATATCCGGGTTTGAACCTGCGCTGCTGTCTACAGGTGTGTCGTTCCTGTGCTCCGTGACTTCTTTGTCTAGCGAGACGCGGGAATAGTCACAGGAGGGTGACGGGACATCCGTTAGTCCCAAACTCCGTAAATCCTCTTCCTCTTCCTTCATCTCAATGTCGTCAGCTAAGGCTGTAACGGTAACATCCTCAACAGGCTGAGAAGGTAACAGTTGACCTGGCGTGCTCTCAGAGACAGCTAAACCAACAGGTGGCGCTAGCCATAAAGGCGGTGGCGAGGATGTTCGGGACGAGGTTTCTAAAACTGGGTCATCCACAAGCAGGTCTTCCCGAGGTTCAGAAGTGGGACTGGCGCAAACGGGCATGAGCCAGTCGTCTAAAACGTACATCTCCTC
>JAVQIZ010192958.1:0-10200 GCA_036023535.2 Galaxias brevipinnis | reverse complement strand
GGTATTAGATAGACAGAGAGGCATTCGGGATAAAAAACGCAGCCGTCTGTCAGACAGATTCAATCACACTTAAAGGGGCATGTTCATTAGCAAAACGGCTGTGTGGAATTAATGTCCTGATGCTGTATTAGTCCTGTAATTATCTACTTGGGGTCATTGTGCTTCTGTATGCACTGAGACATTCTGAAATGTTCGGCATGCCGTGTGCTGTTTGGCCTACAGTATGTTAACATATAGTCCTCGTGTTAACACACTTTAAGCGTTAGAACGACTGTATATGCGGCATTCACAGAAAGGCTTTGGAAATAGCATTGCAAATGGCAAATAGAATAGCAGGCATAAAAATAGAAATGTAAAATATGAAATTGATCGCATCATTACGTCTGTTTGGAATTGTGTGTTTGTGTGAGAAAATAACAGAAATATGGAGAATAAGCTGAACATTTTCTGCGTCTGACCAGCCTACAGAAAGTGAACCATTACCACCAGATTTAATCATTAAAATGCAATTTCCCTGATTCAGACCAAAATTCTAAGAAATTAAGGCCGCAGTTACTATCCAACTCTTGAGACACACACAAACTCCCATACATACGTGCACACCCCCCCACGGCCACACACACACACACACACACACAAACACACAGCTCCAGCACTTCTCCCTTTATGTTCAAGAACAGAGGACTATCTCTGTGAAAGTATGACTTTCATTTATTTTTATTTTTTTATAGCCCTCCCCTGCAGACATTAGTAGGTCAAATGGGCCCTGATAGAGCTGGTAATAGTCTTGCTGCACTCTGCAGACTCACCCGACACTCTCAGCCACGCGCCGCATCGACTCCTGGGACACAAACACGTGACACGCAAACCGGTTCAGCATGGGGTGCTTTGTGATGAAGCCAAAGTAGCTAGAGGGGCAGAGAGATTGACAAGTCAGTCAGGAACTACATGAACAGTATCACACCATAGGTGCGAGAGAACAGTCGAGAGAGGGTATCCGAAGAGCATCCTCCCATAAACTACTCACCAATTGTTCTTGGGATGGCACCCACAGAAAGAGATGTTCTTCATCTGGAAGGAGTGGCTGCACCTGTCATACTAGAGATAGCAGAGGATTGTAGTAGAAGGGGCGAGAGAAAGTAAGGTGTAAGCGTTATCATACCACTGGTGTAAACTTTATTATACCACTGCATATATATATATATATATATATATATGCACATTGAACTGCTTTTCGGAATGAAAAGTGCCGCACAAAAATACATTTGATTTGACTCGTGAACTGTGTCGTGTCAACGCTCCGCCCCGACTGTTCTTCCAGCCCAAAGCGCTCCCCCCTCCCTCCTCACCTCGTCCAGCGTGTCGTACTCGTCCTCCAGGCTCATGACTAGCTTGACTCCCTGCATGCTGACCTCCAGCTCACACAGGGACGGGGGTCGCACGTGCACCGTCCGCTTCCTCGCCATGGCGATCTGAGGGACGGCGAGGTTTGACGTTACACATCAAATTGGATTCGTGTCCTTTTATATAGCTCAAGCACTCCGTTTCAGGAACAAACCTTATCTTGCCACCAGCTTTTTGGTTTTGGAGACGTTTCGGTAACAAAATGAGAATGTTTTTATTTTTTTTTTTTTTTATATTTCAGTGTTCATGTGAGAATCATGTTTGCCGTTACCAGTCGTTCTCGACCTCCCCTGAGCACTTACTGAACCACTCCAGTTAAGTTTGGGGATTTTGTTGACTCCTTCTCAAACCCTTCCCTCTCCAGCTGTCTGTTTTCCATTTACCTTCTGCATGGCAGCACAGAGGATGCCGTTGCCCTGGTGATGGGGCACCTCGACGGAGCCCAGGAACTGAACAGTGTAACTCTCCAACCACGCCGGGTTCCTCTTCACCCCTACGGAGATGTGCAGGGCAGACAAAGACTGTGACATGGGCACCGATCACATTCTTGCTGTAGTTAGCCATATCCCCATCCTATTGGTTCCACGTAAAAAGTTCTATGTATGAAGCATAAGCGAGCAGAACTAAATGGGCCCTGACATGCTGGCTGTGTTTGGCTGCAGACGTTTGGCACCCACCTCCCAGCAGCTCCTTGGCAGGCCCTATGACCTCATGGGCGTAGAAGGCTGGGAAGATGCCCCTCTCTCCCGTGCGCATGTTGTAGCCTCGGTACCAGTAGTCGTCCTCCTCTTCCTCCACAAACAGAGGGTCGTCCACGTCCAGCTCCAGCTCGTCTGCGTGTCTGGGAATGAACCTGCAGGGGAAGGCAAAGACAGAAACTCTTCCGTGAAAAAAAAAAAAAAAAGAGACATCGTAACCTAAGACCACGCGGATCTTCATCTTCCCCTGGTTTATCGGCGCTCCAGGCGCAGTCTGAGTGTGTGCCGTTGATTTTACAGGGGAGGGAGCATCTGCCGGGGTTTCAGGTGGCTCCCGAAGGAGAGGCCACAGCGGGGCACGCAGCCCACGCACACTTGGTGAGAGCGGAGGAGGGCAGGAAAGGAGGGGGTGCAAAGGGGAGACGAGGGACTGTAATTGACGTTTGAGCGATCGGGTTACTGGGGGAGGAAAATGGAGAAAGAAAACAAAGCTTGAAATGTGGGCGAGTGCAGGTAGGGGGGCCTGAGACATAAGCTAGATTTCTACTGGACCATGTGAAGTATGCCACCTCTAATCGTATTCCAATTTAGTCATTATGTGCATAGACGAACACACACACACACACACACACACACACACACACACACTCACACACACACACACACACACACACACAAACACTAACGTGCGACCGAGACACAGGTGGTGACTGGTGTGATAATTGTCGGGTGCCCTGTGAAATCATACGGGGCACAGCTGTCGCTAAGACACCTGCCTCCCTTTCTCACATTGTTGGTGAAATGCTGCCATCCAACCACACAGCACCTCAAGCCAAAACGAGAAATTTTCAAAATGTCTATTTTCTTAAAGAGCTAAAGACGTACCAATACATTTTAACTATCAAGGTTTGCAATCACTTTACCATTCTGTTTAACCCTTGCCTTTAGCTGTATAACTGCACTATGCTGTCGTGTCATATAACGTCATCGGTTTAGGTTCTTGTGGAAGCCATCATGTCTTACCTGTAGACAGCCCTGTGCGTCTGGTCCCTCTCCTCTCCATTGATTGTACAGGAGAAAATCCCAAAGGACTCCGTACCTGAACGGGTAACCAAAACACAAGGAGTGATTTCACCCACAGCGACAACAACAGCTGAGCCTCAGCTTATCCTTGTATGTATGATATGTTTTTATTTGGGGTTTGGGTCTTGGGTACCATTTTCAGTTGATTTAGCTTTGGTATCTGAAAGAGTGTAACAAATAACACAGTGATTTCAATATACACAGGATAGGATGTTATAATATCCATTATGCCATACTCCAAGAGGAGCACTTCAAAAGACAATATTTTAACAGTGAGCAATGACGTCTCAGAGACACCTCCCTCTATATCCGCTCTCGGTACGACCAGATAATAATAAAAAAAATGTGTGAGAGATTTCCCTATACCTGTCCCTATTACCTGTTCCTGCAGGCACTTTCTTCCGATTGTGCAGGGATACTTGCCACCTGAAAAGCAGATACTCTTTCCCTACTCTCCTCCAGACTTGAAAAATTATGCAGGAAAGACTTACCTTTTATACCTTTGTCCTGATATTAAAACACTTTTTATGATTTTTCAACATGATGTTCTGTACTTGTGTGCCCATATAGGATACGTGACTATAACAATATCTATAGCAATATCTTAAAGTTTTAACATTTTGTAGTTTAAATCTATCCCCACCATCTATTAAGAAATTATATCTGATGGCAACATAGTGTGGTATTTAATTTCTAATTTTATCTGACTGAGTGGTAAAACAGCATAGTTAGAAAGTCGAGCAAGCAACATAAATCACGCTATAACTCATATCTTTTTAATAATCCCATAACTATGCAAGTCATCATTCATTAGTGATGTGGACCACTGTGGGATTCATGACTAAATTATATTTGCACCGTGCATCTAGTGGGCTGGCTCATCAAGCCGATAATTTTTCCGCTATCAGCACTGTTCTTTTCCTCGGAGCACCCCAACACTAAAGTCACCGGCCGTGATAAAGCCGACTTCCACTTCTGAAGAGCGCCGCTCTACCCTGACGTGAAGCCCATTGTGGGAACCGTCTTGTGCCATTATCCCCCAGAGTGACACTGGTTGCCAGTAAAGAGCCCCAGCATGTGTCATGGCGGATGACTCACTGGAGGAGCGGGACGTGCCGTTGACGAACACGTTGAGGAACTTCTTGGAGAAGGGCATGTCCGCTTCGGGGGAGGAGTCCTCAGAGGAGCTGAGGAGTTCCGGCCGCTCCCCAACATCGCTGCGCCCGTACTCCTCCTCTCCCGTCCCCAGGGGCTCGTCGTCACACAGCGTGGACAGCTCGCTGTCGTCGCTCAGCACCGAGGTGCACCTGGGAACACACACACATACACACACACACACACACACCAGAACCGGTTTATCAGCTACCAAACTTTACCGACAGGTGGACCATCAGTGAGAGGCCTCTTTGAATTCGCTGTTTCATAAAGTTTTGCGCCTCTGAGTACAGCTTGTTTTGAATACTCCCATTTCCTCCAAAACGTAACTGTTACTGAAGGAATACATGCTGATTGTTTACCTCCTGAGGCTGACCAGCTCCAGCGTGGTGTTTTCGTCCACCACCAGCGTGTACTTCATGGAGTCGTAGGCCAGCCCGTCGTCGTCCGCCTGCTGCCTCAGGGTCTGCAGCGGCAGGTCCCGCTCGCACAGGGGGTGCTCCCGCACGCTCTCGTCGATGGGCGGGGAGCTGTCTAGGTACGGGTCGCTGCCGCCGTAGGACGAGCGCTGCTCCTCCTCCAGGTCCTCCAGGTAGGGCGAGGTGTCCTCCTCGTCCTCCTCGTCCTCCTCGTTGTCGGTGGAGTAGGTGAGGCTGAAGCAGCGGTTGGTCTGGGCCGTGGGGATGTCCAGCGTCAGGCTGTGCTTCACCTCCGTGATGCGCTCCAGGGAGGCGGCCGAGCGGCCCACCGGCTTGCCCTCCGTCTCCCGGCCCTCGTCCTTGTCGCTGGCCACGCTCTCGGTCAGGCTGGGCGAGTCCAGCTCCTTCCGGCCCGCCATCATCATGCGGTCGTTGTCGGGCTCCGCGGCCTCCTCGTCCTCCAGTCGCCGGGCGTTTTTGGAGGGCTTAGCGGGGAGCTCCCTCTCGGGGCTGGGAGTCGGGGTACGGTCCAGGGCTGCCATTCCGTTGAGGATGTAGCGTTCCACAATCACCGGACTGATGGTGTCCGACGTGGCCTTGCTCATGTACAGACAGGGGCCAAACCGCTCGCCGTTCTTCCCAGTGTCTCCTTTAGGGCGCTCCGCACTTTGCTCTCTCTTCTCTCCCTCCAACCTCGCCCTTTGTAGGCACTCACCCTCCCTGTCCTCCCCCTCGGATCCTTCCATCGCCCTGTTCTTCTCTTCCTCCGCTACGGCGTCGGTGAATCCGTCGGCCTCGATGTCTGAGGAGGGGGAGATGGTGTCGGACATGGACACTTTCCTCTTGAAGCAGTCTTCGGGGCAGCTGATGGGGTAGGACCCCTCGGAGATCATCTTGTTGACCAGGTTGCTGAGGAGCCACGGGGAGTCGGAGTTCTCGCTCAGCTCGTCCTCGCTCTCCGACTCGGACTCCCCCTCGCTGTTGCCGTCGTAGTCGTCGGCTGCCGGCATGAGCCGAGGCCCCACGGGCAGGTAGAAGGACCTCTTGAAGCTCTCCATGCTGTGGTCCGGCTCGATCCGCAGCAGCATCTGCCGGGTGAGGCGGTCGTCGCAGCGCTGGGCCGGGGGCAGCGTCTCGTCCGGGTCGGCCTGGTGCTCATAGGGCAGCTCGTCGTCCACGCTCTGGAGGCCCATCAGGGCCAGGCCGTCGTCGTAGGGCTCCGGGGGCAGGATGGGGGAGTCGGCCGTGGAGGGGGTGGCCATGGTGGGGGAGGGCAAGGGGGACGGAGAGGGCAGCGGGGAGCCGGCTTTGATGGGATCCGGCTGGCCCAGGAGCAGGGAGGCCTTCAAGCCCACGATGCCGCTGTCCTGCTCCAGCTCCGTGTCCGGGTCCAGCTCCTGGTCGGAGGTGGGCGAGCTGGCCTCCTCGATGGAGTTGGTGAGGTGGGAGGAGCGGCCGCTGCTGCTGTCGTCGCTGGTCAGGTCCAGCTCCGTCTCGGAGATGGAGGAGATCATGTTGGAGACCAGCGGGCCGCCGCAGGCGAACGCAGCCTCCAGCTCGCCCTCGATGTCCGAGTCGGAGCCCGGGGAGCTCAGGTCCTGGTCCTGGTCCGACGTGGCGTAGCAGCGCTTGGCGTTCATGTCGGCTATCCCGGGGTCGGAGGACGGCGAAGTGGAGTCGCTGGAGGCCGCTTCGTTGGCGGGGGGAGGCTGGTCGGAGCGGCTGGTGAAGGCGGCGGGCCCGCCGGGCTCAATGCAGGGGAACTCCACGTAGGCCAGGCCCTGGTTCTCCTTGCACACCATGTCGTAGGTCTCCTTGCACATGAACTCCACCTCGAAGTCCTTCTCCAGCTCCTCCTCGGACAGGGGCGTGTCGGCGCCGTCGTTGCCCCCGATGGGCGCCGTGGAGGACAGGCAGCGGCTGGTTCCGTCCGGGTCCAGGTCGTTCTCCAGCTCGGGGTCCAGGCCCGACTCGGAGGTGACTGTGTATGTGTCGTTGGCGCGCCGGGAGGAGGGACAGGAGTGCTTGTGGTTGTGGTCGCTGTTGAGGTCGTGGTCCACTTCGGTGTCGGAGCACTGGGAGTGGTCATCCATAGAGGGCACTCTCGAGGTCTTTACATGGGGGTCGGCCACCGGATCAGGGACCTCACCGGGGCAGTGGTGGGTCTTATGCTGACCAAAGGAACCTGTGAGACGGGAACGGGGGGCGTGAGGGTTTCATGGTTGAAGGGACAGGGTGAAAAAGGGAAGTGAAAATGAATGAAGTCAGGAGGAAGGGAAAGAGAAGTCAAAAGATTAACGCTCCTTTAGAAATGATAGCTCGCTTGAGTTCACAGTCAGCAAGAGGCAAGATGAGGTGAACAGAAGTATCTGTGAGTTACGGAGACCACAGCAAAGAACATACTCTACGTAGTCCCAAAACGAATTCTACGCTAATTCGGACAAGCTAATTGCTTTCATCTTTTCCATACAAGAGTATGTTGCTGTACTCGTATATCTCACAGATTCAAGGAGGCTGCCAGAGCTTTTTGACTAAACTCAACGTCACGTCACAGCACTTCACAAACACCACAACACTCAACGTGGGATGACCTCTGAACGCCCTCTGAGGGTCGGCCATTTTGTTACCGTATTCCGGCCTCTCCCGTCTGTTGCCCTCCACGTCGCAGAGGAGGGGCCTGCGGGGGGATTGGGGGCGCCCGCCCTCCCCTGCCTGTGTGGGGGCAGTACCTTTGGTCTTGGGCCCCGGGGCCTGGGTGACTGGAGCCGCTGGGCACTGGCCTGTCACATGGCTGCCATCCTCGAGACACGTGTGGGTTGGAGAAAGGCGGCCTGAAGGAGAACCAAAGCCCCGTCACATTTAAATGCATTCGCGCGGCTGCTCTGAACCATAACACCCTCTTTCATCACACAATCCTATGGTTCTCCATGGAGGACTGACCCTGTGAAGTGGGGTTGCGCAGAGAGTCTTGCCAGCTCCCCTTCTTTGGCGACAGGCTGCTGTTGTTGTTCAGTGAATCCTGAACAGGATAACAGGGTTGGAGATGTAACAGGCTGACGTGGGGAATAACATGTGTGTTTATGTTGAGGTGTTTGGCCCCCAGGGGCCACTGACCTGCGAGACAGCGGTGGTGAGGTTGAGGGTGGTGGGCCGGCTCTTCAGCGTGCCCAGGCTGGGGGAGAGAGGAGGCGACGCGGAGGGGGAGGGAGGGGCGTCGGGGTCCACCTCCTCATCCTCCTCCTCCTCTTCGTCCTCCTCCTCGTCGTCGTCGTCAATCATCTCAAACTCTTGGAAGTCGTCCTGGAAGGAGCAGATGGGGTGGTGCATCTCGTTTTTCTCCAGGATCAGACAGTCCTGGTGGGACAGACATAGAAACAGAGAGAAAGGGGGGGTGGAGAGAGAGAGAGAGAGAGGGAGAGGGAGAGGGAGAGGGAGAGGGAGATGCATAAGTGCAAGGTAAAGCAATACGACTGAGGGATGCTCTCTGTTTTTCGCCTGCTCTCAGCACAAATGCGGAGGCCAGATATAGTCCGTAGCTTCTGTAGCGCCTTTAACTTTGACAGCAAAGGAGCAGCTCAGGCCTTGCTTTTTTATGCCCTTTTCTAAGTAGTTAACCTTGAGCAACCTGTCTAAAAGAACGAAAACGCACCACAGAGTGAGTAAGCAATTTAAGTGAATTTCACCACCTCCTGCACACAAAATCACCACAGAATGTGTACACCCGTTAAAGCACTGCGGTAATGTGGACTATATATTCTGCTGCCAAACGTAAAGACTTTGGCTGTGTTATTACCCCCCAGTAAGAGCAAAGAACAGTAGGCAAATGCAATAACGATGCAATAAAGAGACTGAGAAGGACGACATGCACGATGGCAGGAGGTGGAGTAGTCTAAATAAATGAGTCTCTATTGGCCAGAGCAGAGGGAAAAAAAGATGAATAATGAGCAACGAGGGCAAGAACCGAAGTCAAGAGATTGAGAATGAGTGTGTGTGTGTGTGTGTGTGTGTGTGTGTGTGTCTGCATTTGTGTATGCAAAAGAAAGGCAGAGGAAGCATAACAAGATCAATGAAGGCTCGTAGGCCTCAGTTAGTTTACTGGAAAGTGGCACGATGATGTTACGATGTCAAATTATCTAGCCACACCTTTGAGATTGTATGTGCTTGTGTGTGTGTGTGTGTGTGTGTGTGTGTGTGTGCACAAGTGCGTGTGTGTGTGTGTATGTGTGTGTGTGTGTGTGTGTGCATGTGTGTGTGCGTGTGTGTGTGTGTGTGTGTGTGTGTGTGTGTGTCAGGCACAGAATCAATGTAGAGCTGGCCTAAAAGCACTTAGTATTGAGTAGCAGCTTCTCCCTTTCCTCCCCCACCACAAGGATAAAACACAACCCTGTATACACTGTGCAGCAGTGTCGGCTAACCGTGCACGCATCACAAACAATGGTCTGGCTTGTGTCTTCGCCAAACCCACTCATTCCCAACCATTTTCAGCAGGCCAGACAACGATGGCTGAAAATAGAGATGCACTCTCTACACATCTATCGTTCCAGTTGTTATTTTACACTCAGCTCTGAACAAGCTGCAAGGGCCAACACTAGCCCAGCCTCAGTCCAGTATTGGATTTGACATCTAAAGCTACGGTATGGCGTACGCTCTCCATACGCTTTACATTTGACCAGCGAAGCAGAATCTTCCTCTCAGAAGCTGCCTTTTTAATGAAGGGCATGGGAGCTCAGCCGCTCATCCGCTTGCCAGAGTACTGCTGATGCCTGAGAAAGCGGGCGAACACCACAGGAGCAGAAATCGACACTCCGTCTACCGACACATGGCAGTCAACCACATTAAAGTGTCATTTTTTTTCTCCCTCCCGCGAGGTGTGCCGCTCTACTATCGATTCATATCAATCATGTTGCATAGCAACAGACGAGTGCCTTTTGAAACGGATACACCGCGTCCGTCACAGGTCTCCATCCCTTTCTCCCTTCAACCAATAACGATCCACGAGCGCAAACACTATGGCGCCGGTTGATAGGCCCGCGACAGGGAAGACTGATCTCTCAGGAGAGGAAACCTCTCCCCCCTCGATGACAGCCGGCCAGCTAGTCACTCGCAGCCATTCAGCCCAGTAGAGAGAGTTTAGCGGCTCTAAATATGTCTCTCGGCAGGGATCGATCTCCACGGCCTCAGGTTCCCAAGGGCGCCGCGTCCAGGGCGTCCTCCGCCTGTGACCGTCACCGCCCCCCTCCCTTCACCGACAGGGCCTTAGGCTAGCACAACCCCTCTGCTGACAGGGCCGGCATGGTGAGTGAGTCGGGTCGCTGTCCCGGAGGTGGGAGGTGGGGTCGGTGGGGGGGGGGGGCACGGCCGCGGTCGATGGGAATGTAGTTTTTTTTTGTTCCCGTGGTAACCCCACCCCAAACGGAGGGTAATGGAATGAACTGTGAGCG
>JAVQIZ010192909.1:0-12846 GCA_036023535.2 Galaxias brevipinnis | reverse complement strand
TCCTTCCCATGCACACGCTCAGCCACCCCCTCCCCTTCCTTGTCCAGCCCCCAAAATCACTCCAGCCCCCCGCCCCAAACACCTGCTCCCTAGTTAAGGGGAGACATTGATCCAGAACTACCGCCCTGCGAACTCCGCCCACAGAGGCACTCCCCTCCATCCCTCTATCCCACCATCCCTCCACCCCGCTGTCTCTCCACCCCTCCGTCTCTTCAGCCTGGGGAGCAGAAGCCGATTTAGGGGGCTCCATCCCTCCACTCACTCCCTCCTTCTACTCTGGTGTGCTGCTGGTATCCTGGAGCTCTCGTATATCACAGTCTAGAGCAGAGCAGAGGCAGTCAGATAGGGCAGGGCTCAGTCTGTCAGATAATAGAGAGGGGAGCAGAGCTATTCAGATATAGAGTACAGCTGGGTGAGACATAGTGGAGCTGAGTTAGTTAGTTAGTCAAATAAAGAGTGGAGCAGAGCTGTTCAAATAGAGTACAGGGGAGTTAGTTAGTCAGGTATATAGAGTGGAGCTGAGTTATTAAGTCAGTCATCTAAAGAGTGGAAGTAGTCGTTCTGGACTGGGCCCCAACCAAGGAGCGTTCCTCCTCAAGACCTTCTCCCTGTCTCTCTCATCCTCTCTGTGTCTGTGTGGCTGCAGATCTCGCCCTGAGGTATGGTGTTTAAACAGTGTCGTTCTCTCTCTTTCTGCGTGTGTGTGTGTGTGTGCTGTCTTTGTGTTCTGTCTGAATAGACCCTGCTGTTCAGTTAGTTTAAGACTACTGTGAAGCTTTTTCAACGCTCTGTTTTTTATTGACTTTAGTTTGCTGTTGGTTCAGTCAGTGTGTTTTTGGGGAGGATATGAGGGTTTAAATCGAGGCCTTTGATCGTGACGACTGCTTGGACCCTGCTCAGGCCTATGAAGGTGCCCTCTTAGTAAATTACTTTTACAGGACTCTTTTAAAAGACTATTTTTACAAGGCAGTGTTGCTAGTGGTTACTTTAAACAGAATCGTGGCATACTGTGTTGCGGATGAAAATGAGTAGGCAATAGTACGTTATCAATCTTCTTTTTAAGTACATTTCTCTTGCTGTGACAAAACACACTTACAATCATTGGTGCGGGTGACGCCCTTTTCTCCATCCTTCCTTCCTTCCTTTTTTATGTAACGTAAGAGAAACTTTATTGGTAATATAATTGAGGAACTGGGAGACCACAGGCACACACATAGTACATATGGGCCATATCCACTATGGTTTTGGGTGGGACTACAGTAGTGGGTCTGTTCTCAGGGTGGGGTCTGTTTAACTGCGTGTAGGATTAGTGACAGAAGGCAGACCCTCTTTGTCTGGTGGTGCTCAGCCCTCCTGACACACACACACACACACACACACACACACATGCACCATCTTCTTCAGTCTGCTGGGGGGAGCCATTCTGCCATTCCCCAATCCCCCGTCCCCAATCTGAATAATCTCCTCCACTGGGACAGGAGCGGATTTATTGGGATGTTTACAGTCTGGCGTTTTCCCGTTGTTCCCTAAACACATTGTGTGACTGCGTGACTGGCTGCATGGCAAGGCTCTATGGTTAGGATCTATGTCGACATAGACCCGTCCTTCTAGTCATCTCCCTCCTCCTCCAGTCCTGACGACCAGTCGTCCCTCTGACGTCCTGTCTGAGGTGAGGGGATCCTTAGACCCCTTTTCACCTGAGTCACACAGTCTACCTGCTCCGAGTCACACAGTCTACCTGCTCCGAGTCACACAGTCTGCCTGCTCTGGACAACATGGTTTACCTGCTCTGGACAGCACCGTCTACCTGTTGCTGAGCCCTGAACCGCCCCAGCAAGGAGCGGGCGCCAAGGACAGCGTGTGTCCTCGTCTGGCTGGATGTCCCAGCAGCTCCCAGACGTCACCCTTCATCAGGCTTGACGGGCCGTGAGGCCACCGTAGCTCTGTTGTGATGAGGAGGAGCAGCAGCAGGAGGAGGGGGTGGGTTGGAGTCACTTCGTGGGGTTCTGGCCGAGGCCTGCTAATCCCTGGAGCCTGATTTGGGGGGGATGGGGCAGGGACAGGGACAGGGACGGGCTGTTTTGGTTATCTAAGCCTGAGTTAGATGGACATCTTTAAAAGCCATCCCTGGGGAATCAGTCCTGTACAGGGATTGAATCTGTCTGACCCGGTTGGTTTTTTGGTTCATGTTTATGGCTATTCATCCCTTTGTTCACGTATTTATCATACATGCAGACATGCAGTGCGGACAGTACATACATACATACATACATACTTGCATACGCACAGTACACACAGTACACACAGTACACACCATACATACATACATACATACATGCATGCAGTACATACATACATACACACAGCATATACAGTATACATACAGTGCATACTTCATAGATCCATATAATACCTATGCAGTATATTCATGTATTACAACCTAGCACTATGTTGTGATTTTGTGCGGGTCTTGCCTACGTCAGCATTCAGCAAATTTACCTTCATCACTTGTGTCTGTGTGTGTGTTGTTAGTCTGTCTGTCTGTCTGTGTGTGTGTTTGTGTGTCTGTGTGTGTGTTTGTGTGTCAGGGTGCGCAGACTGAGCTTCTAAGGAGATTAGGGTGGACTGAACCAAACAAACACACCTCTCCACACCTCTCCACATCTCTCTTTCCTCCATTTCTACTCTTTGATTCTCTCTCTCTCTCCAATCCTCCTCTCTCTCTCTCCCCCCATTCCTCCTTCCATCTCCTTTTCTTATCGCTACCGCTTCTTCTTAACTCTCTCTCTCTCTCTCTCTCTCTCTCTCTCTCTCTCTCTCTCCACTCCTCCTCCCCTCTCCTTTTCTCATCACTACCTCTTCATCGCTCTCTCTCTCTCTGCAGTGGATGTTGGTGCAGCACTCAGTTTCTCAGCGTATGTGTGAGTGTGTGTGTGTGGACCACGAGGGAATCATTTGATGTCGTATCGTGTGCTCACCCTCTCCCCGCCGGTTCACCAATTATGCTGACTCCGCAAATTATTCTTTTCGCGAGAAGGTGGATACGTGGTGTTTTCTTCTGTTTGTGTGTGTGTGTGTATGTGTGTGTGTGTGTCGTCTAGTTGTGACCTGAGTTTTCTGTTGCTTGTGTTCAGGCGACCAGGTTATGGTCACCGATTATGCTGTCTCTGCAAATTACTCTTTTCGTGAGAAGGTGGATACGTGGCGTTTTCTTCTGTGTGTGTGTCATCTAGTTGTGACCTGGGTTTTCTGTTGCTTGTGTTTAGGCGACCAGAGAACCAGCGAGAAGTGGAGGAAGCAGCAGCGTCTCTGAAAACATGGAGTCAGTGAACGGAGGTATGCAAACACACACACACACACACACACACACACACACACACACACACACCGCAAGCTGCCAAAGCTTTGGTTTAATCAACGCTGACACCAAAGCAGTACGTTCTAGGATTAGTGTCAGCATTTGATTTTAGGACGAGCAGAGGAATGGTGTCTCTTCCTCCGGTTGCACCCTTCCCGAGTCAGGCGTGTAACCGTAGCGACGGGGGGTCAGCTGTTCAACAGGAAGTGAGGTGGGCTGACACTAGCGTCTTGTCAGCAGAATAGACCAGGAAGAGGGCTGCTTCCTCCTGACTAACCTTTGACCTCGGACATATCAGATACAGCGCATTCTTTTCAATCAGATACCGTTGGCAGTTGGTCCAGAAATATCTCTGTTAGGAAAAATATATATATGTCTGTCTGTCTGTCTGTCTTTCTCTCTCTGCCTGTCTCTCTCTATTAGACGGAGGCGGAGTGGACACCACTCCCCTGAGGGACAGGGTGGCTCTCTACCAGGCTGCCATCACCAAACAGGAAGTCGTCCTCACCACCTCCGTCAGTGTGAGTAGCGTGTCTCCGTTCTTCTCCTCCCGATCTCCATGACGCCACCCTGCCCCCGTACATTTCACCATCGTATAAGATGTGTCGACCCTGGTTACCAAGCTTTTTCTAAAACGATGTGTTTCTCTTAACGTGTGTTTACCATGTGTATTTACCGTGTGTGTGTTCATCTATGTCCACCAGAGTGATCAGCTGGACTCTGACCTACGAGGCTACGGCAGCAAACAGAAAGAGAATGTCCCTCCCTTCTCTCGAGAGGTGAGGGACCATATTGTGTGTGTGTGTGTGTGTGTGTGTGTGCGCCCGCCCCGTAGTTATTACGCCGTGTTCCATCAGTGTTGATCACCTCGCCACATTTCTCCCTCTTTTTCCAGGGTCCCGACTCCGAACCCAACAGCAGGAAAAACTCCACCTCCGACAGCAATGGTACCTCCAACACATTAGTTTCATTCATAACCCCCCCAGCACAAGTACAGTTTAGCAATCTGAAATATTTTCCTTTTTTCTACAGGGAATTATTGTATTGTTTTGTGACCAGTCTAAAAATATGTTATAATATCGTTGTTTTAAAG
This sequence comes from Galaxias brevipinnis, assembly GCA_036023535.2. Lineage (NCBI taxonomy): Eukaryota > Metazoa > Chordata > Actinopteri > Galaxiiformes > Galaxiidae > Galaxias > Galaxias brevipinnis. Next base: position 8,395 of record JAVQIZ010192909.1, on the reverse strand, counting down.
CGTTTAGTTGGTAATTTTTGTGCCCCATACCGTTTGCTTGGTGTAATTATTTTCTCTGTCACAAAGAAGACATGCCGAATGCTCGTGGTCACTGCATATTGCTAGCAAGATCAATGACTATACTCCAAGTATTGGCATCTCTTCCTGATTTAGAGACGCACTTCCTTGTGCCATGAAGCAACTTGTCACAGTTTCGTGGGAGATAGTACCCGGTGGCAGAGATAAATATTGAGACTTCAAGAGGGCTGACCTGAACCGCGATTTTGTCAGTCTCCCATAGACTTGTGCTACCAGAAGAAATGTATTGATAGTACGTTGATATAAAAAAGTTCCCTAAAGTTGCTTTAATGCGTAGACTGCATGGGCAATAGCTCCATCTAGTGTTGAGATGGTGGTAGGACTACCACTCATATCTCAGTGTTGGTCTCTTCTGTCCAGTAGGTTCCAGCCCTGTGGCCTCTGCCTCCTCTCAGCCCAAAACCCCGAGGGTAAGCACTCAACACAATTTAGAAAACAACTGGTTATTTAACGCATGCGTTTGTACAAAATGGTGGTTTTTTAAATGCCCCCAACCCCATTAATCTCACCGACGTGTTTCGTTGGAACGAATACAAAACCGTACACGTCTGTGAGATCTATTGACAGTTTTCTCTTTCTCTCTTTGTGTGTGCGTGTGTGTGTGTGTTCAGAACTTCCGTCTGCCTGTGCGGGAGAGCTGTGTGTCCTGCCTGAAGACAGTGTACCCCCTTGAGAGGCTGGTGGCCAACCAACAGGTCTACCACAACACCTGCTTCCGCTGCTTCCACTGCAACACCAAGCTCAGGTAAGACACACACACACACTCCTTTACATTACTGTGCACATACAGACACACAGACCTTAAAATCTACCAGGAGGGCTGTACACATAATCACAGTCACACACCTTCAGTTTCACCAGGAGCACACCAGGAATGTGCACTTGCATACATACACATAGCAATATCAAGCTCAGGTACGAGAGTGAGCAACACATATATGAGTGCAAATACCGTCAGCTATACCTCGAGGGCTGTGCACATACAAACTCAAACCAATACCGAACTCGGGTGAACGGCACAACTCGTTTGATTACCTACTCTCAGATGGAAATGCTCCATTCGGTATTAAGTTCAACTGTCCAATTTATGAAATGAGTTAAGTTTTCTAATTTCCCACAAAAATTCTCCCTCTCCTGGCCAGCCTGGGGAACTATGCCTCCCTGCACAGCCACGTCTACTGCAAGCCCCACTTCTGCCAGCTCTTCAAGGCCAAGGGCAACTACGACGAGGGCTTTGGCCTACGGCCTCACAAGGAGCTGTGGGAGGCCAAGGGAGAGGCCCAGGGCGTGGGGGAGCCCCAGGGGAAGAAGCCTCAGAGCCCCGGCCTCCAGCTGACCAGCCCCACTGTAGAGGAGTCTCCTCTGGCCAAGGTCAACGTGCTCACGGCCACCATGGAGACACTGGGTCAGGGGTCGCCGGAGAAGGCTGAGCGGCCCACCGAGACCCGCCGGCTGAAGATCTCCTGGCCTCCGAGGACGGAGGAAGAGGAGGGGGGTGAGGAAGAGGGCGGCGCCGGCGGGAGCAGGCCCGTTGGTGTCCCCGCGGAGGAGTGCTCCGGCGCCAAGCCTGTCCGCGCCAAGTGGCCCCCGGAGGAGGAGGCCGCGTCCCCCATGTCATCTCCCGAGCGGAGCCCCGGGGACCAGGAGCTCTCCAGCCTCCGACAGACCGCCTCCCTCAAGGAGCGCAGCATGGCCTTCTCATTGGCCGCTCAGACCAGTAGCCCCGCCTCACACGCCACTCAGAGCCCTCCCCCTCTCCCCGATTGGCAGACTGCGAATGACAGACAGGCCAGCCCCGAGCCCCTGAGCATGGAGATGCAGCTGGACGGCCAATCCCCGGAGAGCATCACTCCTACTGACGACATCAGCGTGGATATCCACACCAGCTCTGGAGAGGAGGAGGAGGAGGAGGAGGAAGAGGAAGAGCCAAGGAAGGACGTGCGTCTCACACACAAGGAAACCCTCGATAAGCAAACTCTTGCAGAAGAAGAGGAGGAGATGGAGGGAGAGTGCGAAGGTCAAGCGGAGGAGAAGGTTCCCTCTCTAGAACACCAGGTGGCGGTCTCGAAGCCAGACCCGTTCATGTCTCCAGAGGCCAAGGAGGAGGAGGAGGAGGAGGAGGAGGAGGAAGAGGTCAGGAAGTGCTCCTCCCAGGACGTGGGCTTCTGGGACAAGGAAGAGGTGGTGGAAGAGGAGGAGGTGTCCGTGGAGGATATGATCAAGAGGAACCGCTACTACGACGACGAAGACGACTAAATCTAATGAAGATAACTTTAGCTTGTTAGCACTGTCAACCCTATAGCAAAGACCATACCAGCCATCAACCCAAGGCGGTTTACCTTACCTTTTTTCTTCAGATTTTTAGAATAAGTAGCAGATCCTAGGTCAGCCGCCCGAGTATGGTGTGTGTGCTCTCTGCACCGAGCATTTTATTTGATTGTGCCTGACTGAACTTGCTGAGAAATGCTACAGAACATTGGCATCATTGCTAAATGAGTTTGTTTCCCCCTTTTTAGCAAGATTTTGGAGATTTTTTGGCCTTGTTTTTAACTGTGGCTGAGTGGATGTTAATGCAGCCATATCCCACCCAATGAATTGTTTGTTTAAAATTTTCACGTCTATTCAAATTTCCAAAACCTAACATCTATTTATACTTCTGTGTCTTTTGTCATTTCGTGACGGCCTCGTTTGTTTACTATTTGGAGGAAAACTAGGAGACTGATTTCAATCTTTATCTCCTCACGCATATAGATTATTACCGTCCATTACATTTGATCAGTGACAATGAAATTACATTTGAAAGGAAAATAAGCCTGTTGAGATGCTAAAGTCTTTTTTAAGAAGTGTTGATATTTAATTTTTTCCTATCATTCTGTTTTGACAATGTTATTTGTTCAAAAATAACCCCACTTTCCTGTTTTCTGACAACTTTAGGCCCAATTGGTCAGATGACATATCTTCACTTTAGTTTAATTTGTGTTCCTCATGACATACTGTGAACGTTTTACAAGGGGACCAAATATCCTGGAATGTTATTGTTTATATAAATAAAGAATTCTTATAAAAGAAACAATACTTTGTTATTGTTGCTCTGTTGATAAGACTGGAAATCAATTTTTTTGATAGGTCTATACCGCTTGGTCTGAAGGTACATATCTTTAACATCTCTTTCAAAGGAAGGTTAGGACGTCAAGTCTGTCCAAACTATTTTAGTATCATCCCACCTAAGCAGCAATATGTAAATATTACATTGATATGTGATTAATCTATTCTGATATCATAAATGTGGCCATGATTACCAACATCATTCTATAACCAACTCAACTCTAGGCTGATCTCTCCTTCATCAGCTGCTTGTATTGGTAAGAAACACAGTGGAGTGGAGAGTGCATGGGCACTCATCACTCAGAAAGAGAAAGGAAGCAGATGCAGAAATAGTGGTTTATGAAAATAGTCAGCTTTATTATCTTAAGGTATGATGTAATAATAATATTTTATGCACGTAGTGCTTTTCAATAAACTTTCCAAAGACGCTTCATATGTAAAGGGAATACCGCTGTCAGACAGCAGTCTCACTTTACTGGTGCCCCCTAGGGGTTGACTGAATAATGGTGTGATGTAAGGAATCCAGACACTTCTACCCCAGCCTAGAGGCCATGCTATAGAGTTTATCATTTTTGCTAAGAATCCTATGAAAAAATGTATAAGACAATGTTCCATTCAAATGTTTGTTTTCTTTTAATTACCGGATAGTCATGTTATTCACATACAGACGTCAGCGGCATCATTTCTTTCACATTTCACCTACAGTTTAAATCCTGGTTATGGGTGCCTCAGCTTGAAACCCTTAATACAGACTATCATTTATTTATCAACGTTTACATAATGCACATTATAGTATAGGCCTACCAGAGACTATACATTTACAGTAAATAGATTATGAATAACATAAAATAGTGAGATATGTAAAGTTGACTATTATGATTCTCTTTGATACAGGATGTGAACACGGAAAAAGGCATTGCAGAGCTCACATACAATAACTGGCAAACTTTACACATTTGGCATTCGAGACATAATTAACAATAAGCATGCTTTCATTTCATTCTCTAATATATAACGTATGACTTTGCATCCAGACGTGTTTGCTAAGGACACAAAGAAACGTGTTTTACGACTCAGTAGACGTGACAGACTAACCTGTGTGGCTACTGTTGTGACGAGACAAACATCCCACTTTTACACGAACACCAGTTTAAAGTGCATGTGGCAACCATATGTTATTATGTCTTTCCAGCTTACATTGACGTGCCATGTCAGTGTCCTTCTCTTTTATATTGTATGTATTAACAAGGGAAAGGAAGGGGCTTTGCGATGCTTATAATTAAAAAAAAACTACCGATATGTTGTTGAAGAAGAAAATAATCTATCGATATAACCAACTATTTCTCAAGTAAGACTCTGACATTTTGAGTTTTGGTTTTTTTGGCATGCTTCAAATATTCTAAAGATCACATGGCACTTTTTTATTTTATTTCAGATTTACAGTCTGAAGCAGTTGCTGTAAATGATGACATGTGCAGACAGCAACCAGAAAACACAGCTTTGGATAGTTCACTAGGACACTATATATATGTCCCGTCTATCGTGGGCCAGAATCCCACCCATGATCACGTAATTACAGCTAGGTTCTGAGAAACCAAAGAAAGAAAGAAAGATGTCTTCTGCCTCCAAAACTTATCCACAGCAAATATAGGGCCACTGGGAGTTCTCAATGATTTCCCCCTGGTACTAGGTACTATAAGGTACTAACCCGTCTGGGGCTCTTGTGGTGCTTCCTTGTATAACAAGTATCACAAAAAATGTTTTACTCAAAAAATTATGACCGTTTCAAAGTGGGAGAGAGAAGGGGGGAGAAAGAGAGAGAGAGAGAGAGAGAGAGAGTACAGGAGGAGGAGAGTACAGGAGAGAAGGAGAGAGAAGAAAGTCGAGAGAGCCAGTGCCTGCCAGCAATATGTACTGCCAACCAGTCCTCTGCACACATAACTACTAACCCAGTATGGCTGTGCTTAAGTCCTGACAAATGACATTCACCAAGAGAGACTTATATGAGGAATTTAAAGGTCTTTTGTTTTCAGAGCATCCACATTTGCTTGGCTAGTTAGGGACAAAAACAATAACAACAATCCAATTAAGAAACAAACGATTGCATAGAATTACTTAATTCTACATCTACAGTGAGTTCTCTGCAGAGGACAAGATAGTTTAAATATAGCGTGATTGCTCTATCGTTAGCTTGTTTCGTCTGCAGAGGACACAGTTTGTATATAGTGTGATTGTGGTAACGTTAGCCTGGTTTATCTACAGAGGGAGGACAGTTTAAATATAGCGTGATGATGCTAACGTTAGCCTGGTTCCTCTGCAGAGTCCTATTGGTTTAGACAATGGTGACACAGTGCATTCTGGGATCGCTGGGTGCAGTACCGTTTGCTGTATTTCTAACAGTTCCTTTTAGCATGTTTGCTATTCGGGGAGGTGGGGGTGGTGTGGGTGTTTCGGTAACAGCAGCTAGGAGGTTTCCAAGGCCACCAGAGGTCAGTTTTTTTATATATTCCATGTCGCCTCCTCCCCTGATCATCTTCTCAGTGGTTGGGAGGTCCACATTTAACTCCTTCCGCCCCGTCACCCACTCAGAGGGTGGAGGTCCACTTTGACCTTCTCCCCGCTGCTCAGCATGCCTACGATGGGGTAAAGGCCGCCCGCCGGCACTCCTACCTCCTTACGACCCATTAGCTTCCCGTTCCGAGTGAAGAACACCTGCGGCAACCACAAGGGGGCAGCGGTGAGTCAGTGAGTGGTGAACCAAAACCATATACTAGATAAGAGAGGCACACACGTGCACTCACTCCCCACATAAACACACAAACGCACCCACACAAACGCGTGTGCGCAAACACACACATACACACACACACACACACACACACACACACACACACACACACATTCCTGACAAGTGCTGTAGGTCAAATATATATATATATATATATATATATATATATATATACATACACTGTTTCAAACTCTTTTCAAACACGCTAGTGTGATGGAGTGTAACGTTGCTAAAGTGCAAACCCTCATCCATCCTCTCTCTCCCAGGCAGGTGCTAACAAACACTCTGCCTGGCAGCCTGGAGTCATGGCACCTCCAACCCTAGGCCTCGACACTCCAGAATAGGTAGGCTTATGGATGTAATGGTTCACATGGCTTTGATAGATGTTCGAGTGTACTCGTTGCAACAGACTTTAAATAACATGGAGCCTTTGTGTGTGCCATGGTTCTACAAAAGGCCATTGTTAGGCACACACACACGCACACACACACACACACGCACACACACACGCACACAGGCACACACACACGCGCACACACACGCACAGCGGGCGCGTGCAGCTGTGCCAGGGTGTGTAATGTCAGAAAGCACAGGTCTTTGTGTCCTGCTGAGTACATATTGGCACAACGCTGGATTACAACTTGGCCTCAACATACCTGGCTCTAAAGCGGTGTGCCATACGCCGCAGCAAAACACACACAAACGCAGTAAGAAAACAAAAACGAACAAGGCCGTCGTGTTCACAGGAGTCTAAAACAACACACGATGTGCTTTTGATCAGAGAGAAACGGGAATAAAACAACCGGCTAGTCCATGTTGATGGCGGTCTGATGCGCTGATGTGGAAACCTTGTAACTGTTTGTATTAATGGTGGAAGCTTGATTTCAAAGTGTGTGTGTGTGTGTGTGGGGGGGGGGTCATAGTTAGTGAAAGGTGGGTTATTGTTGAGGGGGACACAGGGGAACATGCCCCCCACCCCTGATGTGCATAACTTTGGAAACTAGTATTGAATATCGTTATGGTTCTTGCAACATTCAGCTCGCGAGACAACCCACTTCTACATACCTCAAAGTTTCACAATCTCTCAAAGGGTCCAAAAAAAAACAAAAAAAACCCGGAGGTCAACCTAAGACTCAAAGTCTCCAGTGACTGTATGCCTGGCTATTCATCACCTCCACCCCCTAAAGCACACTCACTTGTCTTTGTCCTTAAATAGCGATATAGAAACACTTTAGATAGCAGCAATGAGAGGGCATTGGCTACAGTAAAGCCCATCCATATGCTGTGAACTCAATGATAATGCAGGGAGAGATGTGTAAACAGGACATAGGCTACATTTACTTATGATTTATTTATGCACATTATAAGAACCTGTTGTGTCTGTAATATATGTGACTCTGGAGGTTGTGTCTGTATTCCACATGACTCTCTGCAGGTTGTGTCTGTAATCCACATGACTCTCCGGAGGTTGTGTCTGTAATCCACATAACTCTCTGGAGGTTGTGTCTGTAATATATGTGACTCTCGAGGTTGTGTCTGTATTCCACATAACTCTCTGGAGGTTGTGTCTGTAATCTACGTGATTCTGGAGGTTGTGTCTGTAATCCACATGACTCTCTGGAGGTTGTGTCTGTAATCCACATAACTCTCTGGAGGTTGTGTCTGTAATCTACGAGACTCTGGAGGTTGTGTCTGTAATCCACATAACTCTCTGGAGGTTGTGTCTGTAATCTACATGACTCTAGAGGTAGGGTCTGTAATCCACATGACTCTACGGAGGTTGTGTCTGTAATCTACGCGACTCTGGAGGTTGTGTCTGTAATCTACGTGACTCTGGAGGTTGTGTCTGTAATCTACGTGACTCTGGAGGTTGTGTCTTCCTGTCTGTCGCCGTCTCACCGTCACTTTCCGGCCTTCCTGTCCTGGTTCCATGTCGTCCACCTCTTCCTCTTCCTCCTCCTCTTCGTCGTTGAGGTAGAGAACGTTCTGGATCCGGCCCTGTCGAGGACGCACCTCTGACCGCTCCCAGTCGTCTGCTTCGTCTGGAAAACGACACGAGCACACATCAATAGGAATTCACAAGTGAGTCATGCAGCACGCGCGCGCACGCACGCACACACACGCACGCACGCACGCACACACACGCACGAGCGCGCGCAATGTTGTCCTGGTGGCAGACCCCCTTGCCTCACCTTCTCCCTCCAGTATGTAGTCTCGTGGGAACATGATTCCACAGCCCATAACATCCCCCTCCAGACAGCGAGGGCCGAAGGCGTCCCCGACACCACTGCCGTGGAACAGCTTCCCGTCATCTGATGGAGAAAGAAATAAACAGAGAGAGAGAGAGAGCGAGAGAGAGAGAGAGAGAGAGAGAGAGAGAGAGAGAGAGAGAGAGAGAAAGAGTGTGTTAAATTGTGTCTCACA
>JAVQIZ010192905.1:0-12437 GCA_036023535.2 Galaxias brevipinnis | reverse complement strand
AAATGCATACTTTTTGAACACATAAAAGCATTGTCGGTGGAAGCCTGACCTTGTTGAAAATAAAACCAAACGGTAGTACTTTATCGTCATATGTGTCCACCATTATATTATGATGAAGATGCACTACCAATCTAGCGGCAATAAGCCCCCTTGTCAACAAACAGGGTTTGGACCGCAGTCCGCTTGTGCAGCAGGGGTAGGTTCTGCGCGCTAAGGCGGTCAGTCGAATAACTTCGATGCATCACATCGCATTTGCGCAGGGAAATGCATTTCTAGTTAACTTTTGCTCTTGATTCATGTTATGTCGTACAGGTGGTTAAAGTGAAACCTCGAGTAGGCCTATTGAGAATAGTGACACTCACAGTAAGCAGAAAATAATCGTTTATCAACATGGCAATAAACCCAAATATAATGTTTGCTTTAGGTAGTTTTTGAGGTCATGGAATTTCAAAGTTGGTAGCCTAGTCATTCTTTTAGGTACCAGACCAAAAAGCGACCCTGAGACAAGTCGCCAAGGGGTTAGAAGTGGTTTCAAAGACATGCTTGCATTTTTATGTGTAGAGAATTGCCTAATTTATGGCAACAGGTTAGGAAACAAAGTGTCTGTGACAATGCATTACCTTTTGCCCTTTCCTGCAGGAGGATGGAAGATGATATATCAGATTCAGTACACATTCAAGAGTACCCCTTAAAAAAAAGGAAGAAGTCAAAGAAAGACAAAAAACAACAAAAATGCAAAAAGAATTCCTTTGGAGTGACGAAATATGATACAGAGAAGATCAACAAGTCCAGTTTCAGTAATGACGTGACGGAGAAGAAGGAGAAAAAGAAAAGAAGGCACAAAAGGAGAATAATGGAAATGGATGAGGGCTGTTTTTTCACACAAGGTACATCAAGTCCTGTTCAACAATGGATAAATGGACACACACCCTCCATTAATAGTACATTGCCTAGCAAACCCTTCCCTTTGACACAGTTGTCTGTTTCCCAAATAACTGAACCCCGAACCAAGAGAAGGAAAAAAAGAGAAATCATTGATTTACCACCTGGTAATTTCCTATCTGTTGGCTATCTGCCTAAAGACTCCTCCCAGCTATTTGGCAAGGTAAAAGTCACTTTTTATTAGTAATATTATTCCCACATTTCACTAAATGTCTACTGTTGAAAATAAATATTTTTTCCCCAGTAACGTTACAATGTAACCTTAAATGTGCGTTATTTTAGGACAGCGAGATGGGACTGTGTCAAGCACAGGAAGATTATCAGTCAACTGTAGACAACCTTAACAGCCAGGACCTATTCATCACCCAGAAGAAATACAAAGCCCTCCTCTCCAACCCCTCCAGCAATGAACCTGTAAAGGAGGCCATTCCATCCATCTTAACACGGCGAGAACCAGTGAAGTCACACACACACCAACAACTTGAGGCCCTCTCTGTAACAAATGACAATATGCAACTGGAACAGATGCCAAGAGCAGCTCATTACTTCAAGCACAAGTCCTTTCCACGACAGCTGCCCATGAACAAACCACTGCCACAACTTACCTTGAGATCCAAAGTTGAGGAAGCCACCCAGACAGAGAACTTCTTCACGCCCAGGCTCTGCTCTTACCAGATGTTTAAAGAGCAGGTCATTTTGGCTGCAAGCCCAGAGCTGCCTTTGAACCTGAGTCTACCACACAGGACCAGAGCTGAGCTGGATCAAAAGCCACAGTATTATGTTGAAGATAACAAAGATGAATTAGTGCCTACTGAATGTTTACTGCCCTCATCTATAAATCTGAAACAGAGACATATTGAATCAGATGGTGGCTTGTCATCCTCAGGGATCCAGAGAAAAGGTGGAAACTGTATCCCCCTGCAACGTTTCAAGTCTGCAGATACTACATCCAGTGAGGACAACCAGCTGATTTTGCACAGTGCCAAGACAGACCTTTCACAGGTTTGCACAGTTCAGACCAGGCTTAACGAATCCTACTTCTTCAAGATGAGGGGACATGATCAGTTGGCCAGGGTACAGTCTCCACTGATGAAACTGATGAGGAAAAAGAAAACCTGAAAGAGACTGATTTCCATTCACGGTTGTCACTGAACTACTTTGGCTTTGATTTGATTTGAGGGGCAACACAAACAAGGTTTAAAAGCTAAATGGTCATAATACTACTACATTAAGTTAAAAAAAAAAGATGTTGATGGTTTAAAGCTATAAAAGCATGTTAAGTTCCTTACCATCAAGAGAATGTACACATAATGTTGATGGGAATGTTTATAGGGTATTAGTAAGTACTTGTTCCTACCACATACAGTTCCAAAAATCATAACCATACTTGATTCATTCGTAAATGATGTAATTGCTTAGCTATTTTGGAAGATAGTGTCTTCAATAAAAATTATTATACTTGTGACTGGCATTTATCATTTTATCATGGAAACATAACTTACTTAATCCAAACTGCCTTTTCTTTATGCCTTTTATTCATGTACAATTTCAATATGCTGTTGTCTTGGTTTCCTAATTAATGTTATAGTGACACATTCAATGACAATTAAAAGCACAGCCAGCATTTCGCCCAATAACCCTGGCCTAAATTGACAATCAACATTTCAATGGAAAACTATCCATTAAGGCCTGAACTAAGGTAAAATTGTGATTTAGTATTACTACAAAGACCTGGCTTAAAAGTAATTGAAACAACCAGAAGTCTGTCAGGAGTTCCGAAGGGGTTCTGTTCGTAAATTAAAAATTATAAATGCAATTGTTTTCATTATGTTACAGTTTGAAGACCAATGAGTATGTACAGTATTAAACAGATTAAGTTAATCTAAAGTAGTCATTCAACAAAGGTCTAAATTAAACAGTTTAGTTTAATTTAGTTGTGTGTGAACAGTTTGATGCCTATCCACTTCCACAAGTGGAAGAAGACATAGACTGGTATGGTCACTGGCAACAGCAAGCTGTAGAAACAGACACTGGAAGAGCTGGTGCAACCCTGAGGGAAGTTGTCATCCATGGCAGCAGAGTAGAACAGGCCACACAGAGACACTGTGGGCACCAACACAGTCAAAGTGGAGAGTGAAAACATCTAGACAGGGTTACTGCCTACAGTAGTGGATCAGAGTGTTGGGTTTATTAGCTGAAAAGCCAACAAAACTCAGGAGATTAAGTAGCTATTTGTCTCCAGTAAAGCCAGTTAGATTCGATGCTGGTGTGATACTGATATACCAATTTACAGAGTCTAATTATACTGAAGAATATATCCACAATGCTGTGTGATTTCAGCTGTTGGTGTGACTATCCCTGGTGAGTATCTGCTGCGTTGTCTGTGACTTTTTCGATGAGTCTGGCGTCCTGAGGAATCATGTTAGGAATGCCATTGATGATGGGGTAGGCAATGCCAAGTTCCTCGTTTATCAGCTCATTTGTCCCTTCATCGTACCTGAAAAACAAATTTGAGTGTTTAGCTGGTAAAATAAAGAGATTACATTAAATAAATCCCATCCACTCACACACATTAAATAAACGTGTGCGCGAGAGAGACAGTTTGATTCTCAGAATTCTGAGGATCCTCCTGTGCCTGACATGGTCTGGTTCCGAGACAAGCTGTAGCTGACATGAGCTTTTGAATGATGTTCAAATTGTGAACCTATTAAAGCAACTATGGGCAACTTCTTTATATTAACGGTAGGGCTGAACGATTAATCAATTTCAAATCGAAATCGCGATTCGAAACAATGCAATTGGCAAATCGCAACGGCTGCACTTTTAAAATAGCCAGTTAACCCAGCACTTAAAAGGTGAATGCTTTTACAAATGCATGCCGTTCTTGTGTGACAGTCATGCTCACCAATCAGAAATGCCGTCCTGTTCATGTACCAGTCATGCTCAGAAGTGGCCTAGGGCGATTACATATACGCCCACCAACAACAGCGTCTTTGTCGTTACATGTAGCGATTTTTCAGACCCTCCCATCGTCTTTATTTCTAAAAAGCGACTAGCGACAAATCTACCTACCTATTTAGACCATCAAAGAAAAAGTGAGAAATCTATACAAATCTATTAAACTGTCATTTGTTCCCATGCTCAGAGTAATGGCAGTAAGCGGCTCTCTCCTTCTCTCCCTCTCCTCTTACACCATGCGCAGGCAGCCAGTGTTTTAGGCAGGAGATTGTTTACAGAAAGGTCCTATTATACAGAAAGGTTATAAGGATAGAAAGGATTATTATGTGACTGCGTCAGTATGACGCAATCATATACTGTTATAGTAAAATTTTATTATTTTTACTGTCATAATTTTTGCTGCCTTATCTATGGTCGCAGTTTTGAGAATTTCGCTACAGCTAATTAATCTGTCCACTAGTTATTTTTTATTGTATTTTTGACTTGCCTAATTTGCCCATAGACAATGAATGAGGTTAAGAGATTATGCCCTCTGGTGAACTTTGAATGAAGGAGCAATATGCTCCCGTCCGAGTGAGAGTAGTAGCGTGTCCGGATTCACAATAGCTCTACAAGTCAAACCAAGTTTATCGTAATTCACAACATTCTACCGACACTTGGCATAAACTCACAACATTGTAAGACACTGCGTACTGAATGCAGTTAAGCTATAGTTAAAATCTTATTCACCGGCTCATGTGACATAATTTCAAACGTGTTGTATGGATGTTACATGCCGAAGTGCACCTTGAGAGTTATAGAAATTTCAACTGAGACTCAGACAAACCTCGACACAGACGAATCACCACACACAGATTCCTGCCATGGCAGAAGTGTAGCAAAAGTCACGTGTAAAAACTAGGGATGTTCCTAGCGACTAATTTCCCTGACTTTTAAATGGAAGTTTAAATTTAGACTAGTCGACTAGTCTAAAATTGGGAAAACAGTAAGAAAAGTCCCCAAAATCCTTTGGGATATTCGCAAAAAAAACTCTTAACCATGAAGAGCAAACATTTAATTAAATATGTAAAATCTCTTTAATGTATAATGCCAATGAACTGCAATACATAAACAAACGAAAATAATTCTTATTTTATCATTTTTGCCACCTTTAACCCCTCCATGATTCTTCAATTTACGCTCCCATCTGTAAGCCTATTTTGAACGCTCAATCTAACCTAGCTCGAGGGAGTGGACGAAAGGTTAACGTGACAAGACAGTGCTACGTTGTTTTGATACTGTGTCGAAAACAACCCTACACCGATGACATTTAGTTAGGTGGAAAATAAGGCGTTTGAAATGTGAATACATTTGTATATAGATCAGCAGCAAATTCCAATCCCTGGCTGTCAACATTGAATGAGTACAGCTAGGCTAGCGTAATCATAGCAGCTGGGGGTTGGGGCAGTAAACAATGTTATGATGTGTGTGCAGAGTTTGGCTAGAACTAGCAGCCTTCTCTATTTGCAGGTTAACGTCCAGATGCTGAATGTGGTTACGAATTGCTTCGGTCTAGTGACTATACATGCCAGTTAATTCTGACACAGCCCACAATACAACCTTATTCCCTCCTTCCAATTATCTAGATGATCAGAGCAGTGCCAAACTACTGGTTTTACGTGACGACATTATTTGTCCCACTTTCCTCCTTGCTAATTTAACTTGCAGTTCAATGCACTTACAGTTCAATGTGTTTAGTTTTTTCCCCAATTTTTCTTGTCCAGCACTGTTAATGTTAGTAACTGATTATCATTTGAAATACCAACATTTGACTAGGAAGACACGTTTCAGTGCAAGTTACGTCAATATGTAATTTAAATGAGTACATAAATATAATAATACGTTTAATCGACTAGTATTTCTGATGCCGACTAGCAATGGTAGCAACGTTCAACTGACTAGTCGTGCACATCCCTAGTAAAAACACATCCAATTGAGAGGCCCGCACGAGTGGTAACTTATGCTTGTATGTATTTCCAGCTCTTGCAGCAAAATACTTCAAAACTTTATTGCCATTAATGTCCATGTACATATTTACAGATTGGTCTACATATACAAATCTCAATACACCTGCAAGTATTAAAACAGACAGATAATTTTTATACACACTTACAAACGTGATTACTCACGCACAGATTCAGAACACATTTGAAGATCCCTGTACGCATGCACAAATTTCAGCACCCACTTGTCAATCCGATTACGCATGCACGGATTGAGATACAGATCCACAACTCTCCATTCGCATTTGTAAATAGTAGGGATGCACCAATCAGCAGCAGTACATTGGTATCGGCCAATGTTGACCTTGTTCACTGCCATCGGCCTATCGGCAAATAAGATGGCATTCACGGATTGGCAGTGGCCGATGTTTTTGTCACATCAATAAGCCTTTTCGTAGTTACCATCGCGCAATGCGCAAAATTTCCCGGGTCACAGGTCACGAGTGATAAACAAAGAGCTTCGTTCTGTACGGCAGTGTTTCTTCACGAATTTCCACCCCAAAAAGTGAATTCCCACAATCATTTAAAGTGGTCTATGAGCTTTCCGAAAAACAGGTGAGGCAATTAAAAAGTATTTTTATCTCAAAACCGAGAACTAAATTAAATAGCGATTGTTCTTCAATAAATGTTATATATTGAACTACACATTTCATGTAGATCTGGCCTATACATACAGCCTGTATCAAAACTTTGTTACTCATACCATAACTTTGCATCTTTTTATTTTTTAGGTCCTGCTATAAAACTGTGCATTTCTTGGCTGTGTAAACAGTGCGTATAATTTAGAGAGATGAAGCAAGATTGCTAAAAACATAACTGCAAGTTTGGAACTTTGAGATGTGTTTGCACCCTACCTTTCATACTCGTTCCCTACAGAACGGAAGGATCTAGCAATGCGCTTGAGGTAGGCTCAGGCAATGAATAGGAAGGATGCAATAACTGGGAAAATTTGGTTACCAACAGCCAATGGTTTGTTCAAAACATTTTCCAGATGGAAAACCGACTTCTGCAAACCCCCCAAAAAATGTTTGCCTCCTGGTCACTCTTTACTGTTAATGCTCAAACATGACTCTTTCCTGTTTATATTTCTGCATGCAGTTCTGGAGTTCACCGTTATGTATAGCCCCCCCTTCTTATGCCCCCTCAAAGTTATTTAATTAGCGTGAGGAAGGTTACAGGGAACTACACATGCTATTTAGGGTTTGCTAATGTTATTTAGATCTGTATTTTTACCTAAGTATGTTTCATAAGGAATACATACTTTTTTAGGTTTGCCTCTGGTATTCTAAATTCATACGTTTTGGTTCTGGAGGAAACTGAGGTAACTAAACTAAGCGCTCAACTTTAGTGGGTGTAGGCCAGGGCTGTACAGTGCGACAGTTTTGGTAGCATATGCTACTAAAAATTATGCGGTGCGAATAGAAATATGTATCCACTTGCATGTGTGCGAGTGGGTTGCGCTGGTATCCATTCATATAAACAGAACACTACGAGCATAAAAGAAGACAGTACTATTCAGACATAAACCAAAATTCAGACATCAACCAGAATTATGAAAATGTTTTTACAAGTTAACGTAAATGTACTGCTCCGCTTCTATTGACAAGAAGGTGGTTGTAGTTGGGCTGGAGAGCGTTTTTGAGCGCTGCGCATATCTATGCGAAAGGTCACGTCACCTAAACCAAAAAACCCTGTTAACCAGTCGCCGACTCGTCCTTAAATTCATAAGTTAGCCAACTAACGTTTGCCGTGACTACAAGCTGTAAGATAAGAATATGTTTGAGATTGCCCTGGTTAAAATTGTTCAGGCCTACGATATGTAACTTATAGTTAAGATTAGCCTACAACATAGCAGAGCGCAGGTGCAGCTGTGCATCGTAAACGTTAAGCCTGGTTTATACTTCTGCGAGGGAGCAGGTAAACGTCTCTGCATAGCTTTGCAGAGAAGGGGTCTCTGGGAAAGCATAGCTCACTGAGGCCCACCGACGTGTTGACGGGGAGTCCTCCCAAATCCTAACAGTGCGTCGCGCAATGCGTCTTCTCAGTGCGTCAAACAATCGCTGATTGGTTGAGCAGGGTAGGAAGCAAGTAGCGATTCGGTAATATTTTGGCTGTATCCAAACAAATGAAAACGCAGATGACACAATGAACTGGAGCAGAAAGTATGACTTTCAGTAGCCTTCACATCATATTAGTGGTTTTCTATGCACTTAGCTTGCACAAACATAGTATAGCCTAAAGGCTATATGTTACAACTGTTTTCTGTATTGTTTGATCAACTGTATGTGAATATATTGTACAGCACTTTGGTCAGCTCTGCTGGATTTAACGCTTTCTATAAATAAACTTGATTTGATTGAAGAAAATATGAAAAGCGGTAAGCAACCTTCGGTCTCTTTGTTTATACATTCGCGGGACATGAGTTTCCATGTCTGTGCTTCTTCTATGATTTCCTGTACATTCTGAATTACTGAATGTGACACTGCCACATAGAGGGCCTGCTAAACTGACGTTGAAGTATGTAGGCAAACTACTGTGCTAACGTAATATACATAATATACGTATATACATAATATACATAACATAATAACAAAAATAGGCCGATCTGGATTCCAGCCTGGTCAAAACTGAAATCTCCGAAATTACGGCACTTACTCTCTACAGGTCTATGCCACCATACAAGTGATGCTCCTTTTCGCACTTTTCTAGTATATTATATAATATATTATATAATATACTTAAACATACTCTGTCAACAAGAGACACCTATGTTAACTTGGGTTGACATGTAAACTAAATGCTAACTTTAAACTTTAAATTGTTGTTCATTGTTTTGTGAAGCTGAACCCTCCCTAATACTAGTTAGAGCAGTGTTTCATATGGATTACCTGTCAGAAGTATGTCGTGCTGGGGAGAAGCACACTTTGGAAGCTATCACTATTATTAAGCAATGGGTAAGACTTCTGGGTTTTAAAAATTTAAGTGTTAGGCCAAAAGGCTATTTGGTTTAGACTCAGTAACATGCTTTGTCATAACAATAACAGGTCTAAATCCTTTAATGTTTCATGCACTGATATGTTATAAACGCCTCCATTTTATGTTATAATTTGGATTCAGCTTTAATGTTCGTCGTGTTAACTCAGGTTTCACTGGTATTGTGTGGAGGGAGACTACCTTTCTGACTATTTTTGCCCATGCGGCTATTAAAAGGCTGTTTGTCACAGTTGACAAATAAAGGATGTGATAATATCAAATGCTGTTTCCCTCCTACGTTATTTTCTCTGAACTTATTAACCATTATTTAAATACTCAAACGTAGGCATATATAGGCCTAACGTTCAAACGATTTCTTGCATGATATGTTGTAAATTTTAACGTAATTTGCCGACGTAAAGTTAGCATTTACATGTCGACCTAAGTTAACATAGGTGTCTCTTGTTGCCAAAGAGTATGTTTAAATATATTATATAATATACTAGAAAAGTGCGAAAAGGAGCATCATTTGTATGGTGGCGTAGAGCGGTAGAGCATAAGTGCCTTAATTTCGGAGATTTCAGTTTTGACCAGGCTGGAATCCAGATCGGCCGATTTTTCTTATATTATTTGTGTGGTCGAATATAAAATTATTTTGCAACTTGAAGAACTTATAGTTGTACTGTAGCCTACCAAAAACCATACAATCATCAAATCAGCTTTTAAAAAGTTTATTTCATATTGTAGGTGAAAATGCTGACATTTGACACACTTGTTCTGGAATCCATGCCATAGTTTGCAGCGCTCCGGCACACGCAAGAGCATTAACCCAAGACAATCCAGGCCCGAGTCAAACTAGAACACCGGTCTTTCGATAGCTCACGACGTGAGTCACGTTAATGTAGCGAGTAGCAGTGCAGCTGAATAGTGTAGTGCTAACGTTAACGGACAGACGTTCAAGCCGATAGAGGAGACAACAAAAGTCAGCTAAAATAAATTATTGCAACTCAGTCATCGATATTCCCCGGATCCTAAATACCCTTACTAAATTGTACTGACCTTAACTGCATTTTAGACAGTGGACAAACAAGGAACTCCAGAAGGGTAGTGTCAAAAGGTCGTTTTGTGTCTTCATGTACATTCGTCAGACTTCGTGCTGACACGGACGTTCGTCCGACAGCGCGAAGAAATGGTGTATAATTTGCGAACTTACGAGAAGCACGGGTTTCAGTAGTTAATAATTTGAATACATTTTGAAACATGACCAAAATGTATTTCAGCAAAATGCCGAACCCTACATGCAGGAAACTCAAACACATAAAATTGGTGCGTCGGAAAAAATCACCGGAAACTTGCGTTAACATAAACTGTCGTCACTACCGGAGGACACAGCTTGGTTTCTTAAAGATGCAGTACATAGTTCTAGAGCAGGCCAGGGCAATTATTTTTCATTGAGGGTCACATTACAAAATATTTTTGCCATCGCCGGACCAGAGTCATATTACATGATTATACATTATGCATATGACTGTGTTGACAGATTTGTCTGCTGTAAATCACATCCAGATATGCTACTTATTTTACTTTTTGGAATAATGTTTAACATACACATATATAAATATATATAAATATAAATATATAAACCACATCCATATCCATAAACCACATCCGTAAACCACATCCATATTCTCCTTGTGGTAGGTATTTTTAATAATTAAACCTTCAATTATCTGCACTGAGGGAAAATAACATTTAGGACCATGGACAGAACTCTTGTAAACAGGTGTGCACAAACTTCACAAAAACAGAGCGAGGAGAGCTCAATATTTAAACTACTCAGTGTGAGGACTGATGTTCATGGTCATTAACTAGAGCAGTGAAGTCAGGTGTGGTTTCTGACGTTGCTTTGCGGTTAATAGTAGGAGATCAGTTTGTTTTGTAAACAGACGCCAGCAACACATTTGGGTGGCGGAAGGAACCGAGATTTGAGTGAGAAGACGCCCAAAACTTGTGTTTGGGAATGTATTGAAAAATCAGGGTAAAGTATATGGTTATGTTTTTACCGATTCCCTGCTGAAAAAAAACTAACTAAAAACGAACGTATGGATCAAACAGCTAAAGTGAGAGGCTGGCCCGGCCTGGACAAACCGTATTTTTTTTGTTTAGCTAACCATGACTCATAAACCTTGGCCCGCTTACCCTCCCGTCCCTCGTCAGGGGAAAAAAACTAATTGTCAGTCTAGCTTACTGTGGCATTTGCTATATATAACTGCAAAAGTTACCAGGCTAACAATGCCAATGCAACGAGAAAGCAGCAAGCAGCTCAGAGAGAGGGATAGTAATCACCAAAACAAGCAGCTAATTTCTTAACAAAAACTGACATCCACCCCCTCTGTTAAAACGGCCAAGGTAGCCAGAGTCAGCAAACCCTATCGTTCACCCTCCTACTACACAAAAGCAACAAAATGTCATGCAAGCCTCCATCATGACCGGGACGCCTACTAAGTATAGCCAGGCTATCTGCACATTTAAACCATAAGTTAAAACAGTGGCCAGATCAGAAACAGTTGGCATGGCAGCCTATTATACAGAAAGGCCTGGCTCTTTTTGTGGCGCTGGCCATGGCCAGAGAAACCAGTGGCAAACCAGCCTCAATACTGTCCCCGCTGGTGGCAAGCCACTGGCTTTTGGCAATTGCCAGAGAAACCAGCGACAAACCAGCCTTAAAACTGCCCCTGCTGGTGGCAAGCCACTGGCTTTTGGAAATTGCCAGAGAAGCCAGCGACAAACCAGCCTCAATACTGCCCCCGCTGATAGCACGCCACTGGCTTTTGGCAATGGCCAGAGAAACCAGCGACAAACCAGCCTCAATACTGCCCCCGCTGGTGGCAAGCCACTGGCTTTTGGCAATTGCCAGACAAACCAGCCTCAATACTGTCGCACAAGCCAGTCACTCCAGACACAATGAAGTGTGGTGATAGGTCTATCACCGCGAGGCTATGCTGCCTCTGATGCGTAGGTCTAAGCTACAGCGCGTAGGGAAATTGTATGTTATTGTATATTATTATTTTTGCTAAAATTCGTTTTTCAGCGATGGCGTAACATTGGGTTATTATTAGCTCAGGGTCTATATCAATTTATTTAAATAGTTCTAGTGATTTAATAATAATAATTCATTTTGTTTATATGGCGCTTTTCTAACACCCAAAGACGCTTCACAATATCAACTATTAATTTAGCTAAGTTAAAATAAAGTTACTAACTTTACTGAAACGGGGGCATGAAAGTGAAAACCATTTTCTCTCTATCCAACTTTTCTTTTTTTTAATCAATGAGCAGGATTAACTTGATAGACACATTCTGAAGAAAGTGGTGAAAGTGGTAGTGCCATTGGACTAAGTTCTTGTAATAAACACACCTTGGTCCACAAATATATTTCTTTTTCATCAATGCTGTCTGCATATACATAGGCTACTGTAAGTCTGATGGGCAAAATATGATTATTTATATCTGAATGTAACA
>JAVQIZ010192897.1:0-10751 GCA_036023535.2 Galaxias brevipinnis | reverse complement strand
TACATTTGTATATGTGTGTAAACTGCAGGCTTTGTCCAATGTCTGCAATGCTACTATCAGAGTGGCTGTTTGTACAGGCTGAGAGCCCTCGGAGAAAGACACAACATGGACCTCACAGTCGGTGAGACATTGAAATATATCGATAGCTATAGATACGGACGGATGGATGGATAGTATACTGTATGTATGTATAAAGTCTATTACATGATGTATATTACACGTATACATGTATTTTCTTTGTAGACGGATTTCAGTCATGGATGTGGCGAGGGCTTACTTTCCTTCTTCCTTTCCTGTTCTTTGGTCATGTGAGTATTGTTGTGTACGTGACCCATTAGTGTGTTGAGTCAGACTTGTGAAAGGAGGTGTAAGAAGTGATAAGTCACATTGTGTGAATGTACTTTTGTACAGAACTTGCTCTAACAATCATTTCACTTAGTCATGATTGAAACAGAGTAGTCTCGTTATACTATTCCATTTATGCACAGCCACATGCTTTTAAACCATAACCCAAACCTCATGCATACCAATGTTCTGTGCTGCAGTTCTGGCAGCTCTACAATGCTCTCTGCCTTTTCAGGATGTCCCGGCTCCCTGAGTGCATTGACTGGCAGGTCAGTGTGCCCTTAACTTTCCAATCCCCACGGGGGATTCATTGACAACAAAAGGGAGGAATTTATAAAGAACACAAAAGTTATAGATATTTGAAGCACCAAGTAAACTGGTAAACAATACATGGTATTAATGCATCTGTCATGACACATGATTTGTCACACCAGGTCTTGGCGTGTGGTCTCTGCTTCCTCATTCTGTTTATGGGAAACTTCTTCACCACTGTGGCTGTTGTTCGTCAGAAGAACAAGAGCCAGAGCAAGGCCAAGACTCAGTGACACAGAGGAACGATCAACAGTACAGAGAACACAACTGCAACAGGCTGCATTTTGGTTATGCTTTAAAATTGTAGTTTCTTTCCATTCTTTCGAACATTTGAATCAAAACTTGAAGCAAGTTAAAATACATGTTCTTAGGAGGGGATTTATCGAGAAATACAATTATTGTTTCATACATAAACTCTCCCAAGAGTCTGAAAATGCATTTTATACCAAATTAAACTAAAATGGCTATATTATTATTCGTCAACATTTTTATTGCAGTCCGAAAATTGTTTTTGTATTAAAAAACTGCAATAATCGAATTGTTTTTCTGATGGATCTTTCGTCTTTTAATTAGAACAATAATTTTACATTCAACAATCAACAGTTTAAGTTTCTTAATTTTATTCATTAAAAAAAGACATGCCTAGGTGAATATAGATTATTATTAATATATAAATCGTAATGAGAAAATAGAAAAATTGTAATTGAATAATGTGTCCAAAAATGTCTTCACGCCAGCCTCAGAAAAGGTAAACAGATACATAAAGACAACACTGCTAACATTTACAAAATATCAGAATTTGATATTATCAAAAGTACTGTTCCTTTTCTTGTGTTGAGTACAGGCACTGGTGCAAAATATGCTAAGAGTTAATATCTTTTACCCCGACAACTGATGTTAGACTATTTCAAAGACATGCGCTGTGTTTAGGTTGTTAGTAAGGCAGAGAATCCATAACAGACGCTCGGAAATAGCTAAAGAATGAAACTGCATTAAAGTAATACACAGTACCACAAATGTTCATGTAAACTACTGTCCTTTTTACACAAGATAATTAAAAGGATTAATTCATGATGTTTAATATCATCATTCACATGAGCGGGAAAAATATAGATACATCAATATGCATTACCAACATAACAGGTATCAATGTCATTACTCTTTATCAGATGTGGTTGGCGCTTAGTAAACTGAGTGAGAAGCATATTGGGAACCAGAATCCTTTCTAGTGTACCATTTCATGAACATACAAACTAGATTACATGTAAATGAAAGTTAAATATTTTTACTTCTAAAAAGGCAGTCTTGTGGATTTTTTTTTTTTTAAAACAGTCATTATTCATTCTCCTTGAGGAGCACCATAGTTGCATTGCATAACAACCATAACCATTTACTAAAGATTACCGACTAATGAAAATGACCGGTAACCAGTTAGTTAAATGCATAAGGGCTAGTTCGCATGTCAAAAATTTAAAAAGGAAAACAAAACATTGAACATTTCTTATACAAAGATTTCCTTACTTCCTTTTTACATATACAAGTCTTACATTATTTTTGAATACACTTTCAGCCACCCACAGATATGATGACTTCCTGCAAAAGTATTACACTTAAGCCAAACCCCCTTGTTCAAATAGTTGGCATTTTCAACAACTGTGATGTCACAATACCTCTAAAACGGGCCAACTAATGTACTTCAAAAGTAATTGACAGAAACGTAACGACCTGATCGAACTTGTCTTGCATGGGATTTGAAATGTACTCTTAAAATGTAAAGCATAATATTGATCAGGTCGGATTAGGTCAAATGTGCAAGTTCAGAAAAATTACTTATCTTTCGAACGCTTGTTCCTGTGAAAGAATCAGAAAAATAAACTCCTTTCCAACCCACATCAATTGCTACCAGCAGCATCAACATCTGTAACACAGAAGTTATAAATGAGATGATAAATCAAATCAAGTACAGGGCTAAAACATGTAATCCCAGTGATGGTCAATAACCAACCTGCATGGACCTAATCCTAAATCATTCATTAGGGCACCTATCCCTACTAATTTACACCTGTAGCTCTAACCCTTTATATTGACGGCAACAATTTGTGTTTTGTGCTCGTCATTTTACATTATTTAGATTTTCGACCACATGGGCTATACGGTCTTTCAGGGGTTTTACCCAGGAAGCCTGTGTACGGTCTCGACATGTCCACATATAAAAATGGCGCAAACACCAACGAAAGTAAGACTAAAAGCAACACAGGCTGAAGATAAAAAAACCCAATGTATTCTAACTCCAGACGTCCTGCGAATAACGTCCCTTGGTCATGAGTTTCTTCACGTAGTCGGTGGCCTGCGTGCGCGTCATGCCGCCCATCTCCTCCGCCATCTCGTAGAAGGCGGTCTGAACGTCCCTTGCCATGTTGCGTGCATCCCTGACAAAAAATTTATAAATACAAATAAAATCAAAAGATAATTTTTTTTATAGGTCAAATATGTTTAGGGATTTTGACTAGTGTTTTGGTTGCGTCCGTGCGTCCAGCTTACCCGCAGATGTAGATGTGGCCGTTGTCTGTGTGAACCTGCCTCCAGAGCTCCTCCTTGTTTTTCCTGAGGAGATGTTGCACGTACACCTGGGTGGAGGAAATAATAAAAAAGTGTTCAATAGTTATGGAAGGGATTTCAAACCCGTGAGACACGTTTTGTGTGCATCTACCGCCCAGGTAGACCAGCCCACCTTGTGCTCCTGGTCCCTGGAGAAGGCCACGTTGAGCTTGGTTAGAACGCCAGTCTTCTCGGCCTCCTCCAGCTCTTCCTGGTACAGGTAGTCTTCATTCTTATGTCTGCAGCCGAAATACATCACAGTCTCCCCAACTTCCTTTCCTGCATCGAAAGGGAAACAAAAACAGCAACAGCTTTGTGACTTTCAGCTACGAAAATCCGATGACGGCCTGACTTTTAACTTCACCAACTACTTTGTTGAAACGTTGCAGTTAACTAAAAAGGTAGGCATTTTGGGGATATGTAAAGTTTGGATAATTCATCCTCCTCTTGTTTTTGTCAACATGGAATCTTGCATTCTAGCTTGCTGTTTTTCTATGGGGATGAAAACAACCTGTGGACCGTACCTTGTTCTTTGAGCCAGCTTCTCTCCTGGATGAAGCCCATGAAGGGGGCGATGCCGGTCCCGGGCCCCACCATGATGACCGGGTTGCTGGCCTTGAAGGGCAGCCTGAACTGGGACTTGCGTATGAACATGGGCACGGTGGACTTGTGGCCGTTGTCCGTCGCCTGCTTGTTCTTCAGCCAGTTGGTGGCCACGCCCTTGTTGATGCGGCCCGTCTTGGACTCGTACTCCACCACCACAGCACAGATGTGGAGGCTGTTGGGGTGAACCTGCGAATGGAATGGCAGCCTGGTTGGTTTTGGTGTTCTTTACCACAGAGCCAAACTCAGATGAAGAAAACTTCAACAACTTTTATCATTTTTTTTATTCCAATATATATAGAAAGAAAGAAAGAAAGAAAGAAAGAGAGAGAAAGAGAGAGAGAGAAAAAGAGTCGTGGACTTAAAAAAGAGCCGACTGCCGTTTTACAGACAGCATGTGTCCATTCTAAGTGGTGTGACTCTACGGTAAAGCCCACCTTGGAGGAGGAGGCGATGGAGTAGTAGCGGGCCTGCAGGCGAGGCAGCAGCTCACACAGGTGGTCGATGGGAGGCTTTAGGGACGGCAGGTCCTCCAAAATGGCCAAGATGTTCCGACTGGCGTCCAGAACCCAGCCCTGGTACAAAGCCTGAGAAAAAACACACAAACAAAATACATCATAATCCTGCTCTAGAAGAGGGACTTAAGCGAACCATACAGAACCCAGCTCTGGTACGGGGCCTAAAGAGAAGACAACAGAGCGGTGCGAGGAAATACTATATATTTTTTTTTTGCTACTGTGTGTGTATATGGATTACAGCAATAGATCCCCAACTTTTTACAGTATGCTCCCCTGTGTGCATAAGTACAGCCACTAGAGGGAGCAGTACTCTATGACAATAGTATTAACTATGAATTTTTTTTTCTATACATCCACCCCCTCTGAAACATAAACATTGTTTTATGTGTATGTTCTGGAGCACATATAGTCCTATGGGTACAGTTTGGGAAGGCTTTCACTGCAGTATTTACATTCCAGTATCTAGAATCCTACTCAAAACCCAACAACCGCAGCATTCACAGAAAGCACACATATCAAAGTTTTCGGAATAGATGGCTAACGACGTCAATAATTAAATCAGTAGAGTTATAATAAAACTAGTAGAGTTTTCATGGTCGTTGTACCCACCTTGCCCTCGGGGGAGGAGGAGGCCATCTTGCGCATGTTCTCCTGGTCTTTGGGGTCCGAGGCGTACTGGGCCAGCTCGTACAGCACGTTGGTGCGGGGCTGGTTGGTGATGTCCAGGTAGTGGGTCAGCGCCGTGCGATAGGTGGTCGGGCAAGGGAACGGGTGCTTCTTATTGGACTCCTCTGCTCGGTACAAAAACACAATGGATTTTCATTGGTTTACGGGGGAAAAGACGGATGGAGAAGAGTGAACTCTGAAGCATGTCTGAAATGTTTTCAGGGAACGATTGGTACCCCTGCAAAACGTAGGCACGAAATGGCTCTTTACCGACTGACACACCCACCCACACACCCACACACCCACACACACACACACACCCCACCCCAACTGAGATTGAACACCAGCTGGTTGAACTGGCCAGGACGGCTCTTTAAACCTTAGGGTTGTGTGTTAGAAAGGTCATATTTTTATAGACCTATCAGTAGTATTTTATGGTTACTCCAATATTCCCTTGGCTAAGAACATGCATATGAAAGATTATAAAGGCAGCTGATTGAAGCACGAGGATCTGAGAGTGTGTTGAGAGGAAGTGAGTGACGTCAGTGCCGTCAAGGCTCTGGGGGGGGTGCTCAATGTCACACCGTCAAGGTTGTTGAGGGAGATAACGGTGTCAAGGTCCACTCCAAGGACCTCTCCTAGCTTGTTCACCAGCGCCAGGTCATTGGTAGGGAACACGGCCACGTGGTCTCCCGACTCGTATCTGGAACAATAACAAAACACGTGGGTAAGAAAAAAAAATACTCCCACCCCGTCTCCCGAGTCTCAACGTTAGACACATGTACGCCTAGCAAAGAGACCTAGGCTGTGTAAGATTTTGAATTTGTGTAAGAGTGGGTTAGTAACGCAATAAAACGACTGTTTGTCGTGCACGCCAGAACACAACAGAAAGAGAGACCGTGTACTGTACAAACAGAATGATCGGCACATCTTGCCTTCCACACAGTGCTTTGTACCTGATCTTGGAGCCTGTGATGTCTAACTCCAGGTGCATGAGGTGCCTCTCACCCGCCTTGTTCAGCTTACGGTTGACGGTGACGGGCGCCAGGAAGGGGTTCTTCGAATCGAAAGGCCTGGACGACAACAACAACACAGCAGAGGAAAGGGAGTCAACACGGGTCTCGCTCACTCATACAACCAAATGTGATTCATATACTCAAGTCAGTCTGTGAGCAAGACCAGTTAATTAGAACATGCATGGTTGAGGGTCCGGGAGTGTTTGAGAGGACAGTGGCCTGGAGCCGTGGTATGAGCTGGGTGGGTGGTGTTAGGGTTCAACTCACGGCTTCTGGTTCTCAAAGCTCTTCAGGCGGCCCAGCTCACCGCTGTAGATCTTGTTCATGTTGACGTCGGTGTGCTCGATCAACTCGTACTGACGGATGCTGCGCACACAACCCGGGAAGGTTGAGAGGTTAACATGGATAGTCAGGCTAACAGTGACGCCATTATATTTAGAGGTGGACAGCAAAGACACAGCACGTGACGGGATGAGAAGAAATAGCATAAAGACAGACATAGTTTGGATTGAGACAACCAAAAAGATCTGAAGTTACAACATGGTCGACAGCATTCCCCTTCTTTACCAATGCACAGACACAGATCAACGTTTCTGAACGGGTAATGGTCCAACCCTCCCTGGACGTCGCATTCTCACCTGGCGTCGTCGCCGGAGGCCTCCACTCCAAAGTGCTCGCAGACGGCCGGCCAAAACTGCTCCCTCCACGAGACAAAGTCATCCTCCAGGCTGAAAAACAGCGGCCATTTCAAATTAGTTATTTGGAGAATTTGGCCTTTGGGCTGGTAGAAGAAGCATGTGCCACACGAGACCAATGTTAAGAAGGCATAGGATTAGATGTAGATGGGACATCCGTTATCATGTTGGACTGCGGTACAGCAAGACGTCCTAGGTCCAAACTGACCAGGCTAACAAAACAAATGCACTGCGAAGGCTGCAAACACTGTCTGTATCTCAACAGGAGCAGGCGTCCATGAGTTGGCCAGTCACTCACTTGCCGTCGTCATCTCCCTGGCCCAGGTCAAAGATCCTCTTCGCTCCCAGCTCCACCATTCTCTTGTCCACGTACTTGCCCATGGCGTTGTAGTGCTCATAAGTCTTGTTGCCCAATGCAAATACCTTTGACAGAAGACAAAAAGGTCATCCAATACCTTAATTCAGAGAAAATAAAAAAAATAAAAAGATTAAAACAAAAAAGAAAAGGTATAAAAAGTTCAATTCAAATCAGACGATCCTATTGATGTGAAAAATGTGAGTGAAGGGAACATTTTGGAGCAGATTTAATTCTTAATCAATCGGACTCTATAAGCTAAAACCTCTACACAGGTTACATGCAGTGTATTGCATGTGCAGTGTACACACACAGAAAAAAAAAACTAAATCACACACACACTAAACAGTGGACTGAACAAAGAGCAGCAGTCGGAAAATTAAGAACATTGTGTCTCAGTCACTGCTATTTGTCTTTCTTATCTACAACAGAAAGACAATTATATAGAAGGAGCCATTCTAACCCAAGAGTCAGGCTTAACAGAGAACAGGGACCCAAACAATGGGAGAGCAGATAGGACGGCACACACTTCAGACTAGGGATGTAACAATTATATTTTCAGTGTACGAATATCGTATCAAAACACATCACGATTTGACGATCACAATATCACAAGTTTTTTTTAAAAATAAAATGTACTACTAAACTGAAGAAAAAAAAACATTGCTTTGTTAAAAAATAGTGCTTCATTTATTTGTTCCACTTAGAAACATTTTCATTGTAAACCATTAACTGGGAACAACATTTTATGAAATAAATAAAGAATATCTTTGAACAAAAGTTCAATATCGATCAAATTTAACACAGACAACTCCTTATGACCTTTTTTCTAGTCCAGTTTATTATGCAAGAACCATTTCTCACTTCTCCAAGCTCAATGAGATGATAGTCACCAAGACGAGACATCATTTTCGAGATGTTTCCTCCTTTGGCTGATATGGCATATATTTTGGGTAGGCAAAGTATTCCAAACAGCGGATTTAAACGGCTTTTTCCGTAAGTAGGCTAGAGTGCTCACGATGCGTCAATTCTTATTTTATTTGAATAGTTTAAAATGAATTGTAAGCTTCAGACAAGGGAACGCAAACGAGAATTTCAGATAGGGCACTGTTCTAAAGCGAATTGTACTGTACATTTTTACACACCAACTATGTTGTAGAGTTCGGCTTCTAGCTTAACTATAACCTATTCAAGAGATGGCAAAGTGTTTGCAAGTTTATTTGATCAGCTGAAACGAAACCGACAATTTGCGCCCCAACGTTTGTCAATTAACTTCTCTTTTGGTCTCCCTCAATATTGGTGGAAAGATTCATATTCTATAAGAATGAAGAATCCCCTAGGCTATCTGAAAGAGGCTAATAGGCCTAACTCGCAGCTGTTTCTAAATCAATTGCTGCTTGTTAATTGAACAGCTATTATTATTACAATGATAAATTCAGTCTGACAGTCCTAATAGTTTATCTACGAATTACTATCATCAATATCAGTCATAGCATCCACACGTGGACTAGTTAAAAAGGCTACCCTTTTTATCGCGATATAGCTTGGTTAATCGTTACATCCCTCCTTCAGACAGAGTTAAAGCCTGGAATTCGACCATGCAAGCGCCAACACGCAACGAAAACAAACGCAGTGACCACGACAAGCACAAACGCCATGCTATCACAGCAGTCAGGCACCCAAGAGCTCACCCATCCGAAAACAGCACGTGAAAGGGAAAAGGCAAAAGACCTCCAGTGATCTGGAGAATATCAAGAAAGGTTGTTTTTCATCAACGAAATAAAAACTCTTAGTAGCGTCTTTGAAATCAAAAAGAGGGTGGCAGGGAAGACGTGGTTCCGCCCCACGTGGACACTCACGGTGAAGTTGACACCCTCGAGCTCCGCGTCCGTCTCCTGAAGCCAATCGTAGAAGTCCTGGGCGTTGTCCGTGGGGTCGCCCTCCCCGTAGGTGGCCATGCAAAAGATGGCCAAGGAGTTGTCAATCTCGGTCAGTCGCGACAGCTCCGACTGGAACAGAAATCAACCGGATAAATACATTTTCACATGGACCTCGGGATTACTGCCTATAAGGAAAACATTGGATCTGTGCAGCACGTCAGTCAACAATTACGCAATTTCGTGTTGATGAAGCCAACTTTTTAAATAACATGATGGATTTAGCTTGTCATACTCAAAATATCTGCTTCTGAATAGGTTATGATGAAAAACAAACACTGGCGCAACTGGTTCTAAAATCTAAAGATAAACCTGCTTAGTCCTCCTTGAGACCGTAAGCCTATTGTTTGTCAGAGACTACAGGATTGTGTTGCCTTCCGTTACCATGTCATACTCCTCGGGGTCAGCGGCCATGCCCTTCATGCCGTAGCGCTGGGCGTCTTTAGACAGCCGGTTGGCAAACTCTTCCCCCGTGCCGGTCTGGGAGCCATAAAACACCACGATGTTCTTACTCTGGCGAAGGGAGGCGAAAACGTTATCAAACACTGAGGCTGGATTGTACTTCTCTAAATAATGCTCCCTGTGGCCTACAGCATAGCCTTGACCTCCCACCTAGACATTGGATGTGAGAAAACGTTACAAGGTTCCAACGTTTTTTTAAACCCATTATGGCTCAACCTAAAAAATTTTTACAGAAGACTTTCTTGTTGGATGATTAAAAATGGCTGGGCACCACGCCCAACATCTACATTGTCACCATGACTCAAAGGAAATGATTGCATGTAAAGCAATGTAGAAAAGGTTATATTCGGTCAGTGATACAAAGTAGACATTATGCAGTGCAGTCACACTTCACCATTCCAATGCAAACCAAAACAGATCTGAGTAATTTATATTGTCTTTTCTCTGCACCACAATTCCTAAAACGATGTTGCTGTGTTCCAAATATGAATTAAGTCATTCATTTTAGAAACATAAGAAAAACCGTTCACGATGGGGAAACTCACCGTTTTCTTCATCTTTTCAATAAAACTGGTCTCCCTAGCAGATGGCGCTCTGAAAAAAGCAAACGTGTACATATTCATTGCAATGGCTGTCAATTACAACAAAAACAAGCCAAGTCTGTCAATATGAGAACAATGAAATTCCATTCAATAGGTTACTAATTACATGCAAACTGCATAGCTTTCCAACACACTAGTATCTTCTTTGTCTTCCACATGTAGATAGACAGCGCTCTCACTTTTTGTATGTTTTGTTAGAGACTTGAATAATCCACTCTCTATCTCCAAAACAAACAGAGGACTGGAGAAGTCCAGCTGGCTGCAGCGCGAGGCTGTAGCCTTACGTAAAAAAAGCCCCAACTACCAAGCTCCCAGTCGGCTTCAGTCTGGCAGTGTGTGTGCATGCGCGTGTGTGTGCGTGCGTGCGTTTAGGACCCCTCAGACAGGAGACGCAAGACACAAGATGAAGAGAAGTAGGGGTTATGGCTGGTGAAACCTGAGCTTTAAAAACAAACAAAAACAGAAACTCTACTGCGCACTTACACAAGTGCCATAAAGGTTGGGTGTCAATCCCATCGCCACAGACAAAAACAAAACTCCCCTGCAAGTTTTCAGGCCTCCTCACCAAAGGCCTAGCTATGTCAACCGCCGCAGTTGGCGGTTCAAAATGTTGCACCAAATCACCAAAGGCTGTTTATTTCC
>JAVQIZ010192893.1:0-29091 GCA_036023535.2 Galaxias brevipinnis | reverse complement strand
CGGGGCGCGCGGGGCCGGGGGGCGGGCCGCAGGGGGGGGGCCCGGCTCAAAAACATCGATTAGATCCTACTGTGGTGCTTGGAAACCCTGTAATCCCCGTTCCCAGTGATTTGTCTGCTTTTACAGTTGAGCGACCTTTACCGTGTCCATATTAAATAATGTACAGCTCACTTAGCAGCTTGACTTCCTTAACAAGGTCCTCATTACATTTGTATGAGCCACGGTGTTGTGACAGTACTAGATACAGGGATCTTCCACACTGCTCTCGTTACAATGGCAGGCCATCCAGGCCCGGGCAGCGGTCGAGGCTACAGCTTAGCACACCAGCAACCAACAAGGGGCAGTCCACACACTGTGTTGTTGTCAGACACACAGAGACACAGAGGGCACCTACAGGTTATCCTGGTCTTGGCGCACAGTGCAGCAGACCAAACAATGGCCACTTAAAATGGAGTCAAGTTACCGTTAGGAAACCTTTAGTCGCTGTTTGGTGATTGACATGTTTGCCATATGTAAACTTGCCACCGGTATTCCCATTGTAAGGGAATTATAATCCCAGTCTTTCACTCTAAAATCATAGCCTAATTGTTTGATTTAAACTGGCTGTGGAAGTAAGGCAGTTCTAGTCAGGGCCTCTTGGTGTAAGAAAAGTAAAGGCTATGTCAATCAAACATAGAACACAACTACAGTAAGTAGCTGGGAATCAAAGTATTTGATCGTTCGGAGTATTTAAATCTGTGTGTTACTTAATCAGCACTGGTGAATACTAAACAGGGTTCAATTTAGAAACGAAAAGCTTCTCCATTTAAGACCTCAGGCAATCCATCTGTCCATCTGGCTACTTCTAGAGAAGCCCTGGAGGAAATGTATTCCTGAAATCTGCAAACACTCCAAAAAAGACTACTTACTCCAATTAGTTTTCACTTCTTGTCTGTAATCTTCAGCCCATTACGACAGACATTCAGTAAACACCTCCAAAATACACAAAAGGAAGACACCAGCTCAGCACAAAGGCATACAAACCGAACCCACACAGGAAAGGTGGCTGTTGAAGCAGAGTATGTATGAGCCTTTTCTACTGGGCCGACAGTAACAGGCACCACTCTGACTGCTTGTCTGACTCTGAGGTAATTGGGTTTTCCTGCCACCACACACAGTCCCTCAACAGCCCATTTCCATGGCAACAGTGAGCAAAACATTGCTCAGGCTCTACCTAGCAAGATCATTCTTTCTTTTCCTTTATCAAGCGAAAGAGACAGATGGAATACACTGATGTCAAACCTTGGTGCCTTCAATACGCCTTTCACTGCTGATAACATTGCAGGTTGTCAAATCCATTTGGGTAAGACGTAGGCTAAACCCAGATCATGAAAGTTAGTCATGCGAGGTGGAATATGGGCAGAGGGATGCAACGTGACTAATGTGACCTACTGCCTACTTGACAGGAGAGTCTGGAATAGTGACAGTGCAATGCAGAGCTGGAGTCACAGCTCACACATAATAACAGGAGGTGAATGTGTTCCACTAGTCTCTGAGCTGATCCAGGACCTTCCCTCTGATGTCTTCCCTCTGGAACAAGGTGCTGCCTGTAAACGGAGCACGCCAAAGAAATCTTAACCTCCAACCTGAAACGCTAGCTCAGGGACATATTCTATAAGAAGGGTACATTTATGTGATTCATTTTCTTCCATTTGTCCTGTAAAAACCGATAATTTCGTCTACGGTGATGTTGATGAGATGTGTAGGACTGTCACAGACCATGAAGGCAGTACCTGATGTGTTGTCTGACATCGTGACAAGCTTCAAAGTCGTCTCAGAAATGGACATCACTTAGCTAAGCTTGACAGGAGAAAGCACTGGATCTTTTTGCACGATGGGCTTACGAATGCAGGTTCCTCAAAAAGCAGTTGAGGGAAAGCTACAGTTATAAAACAACTGGCCCAGGTTTTTTCAGAAGGACCTCGAGACTACGACAATGAACTGTACTGCTTTGTGATTTGCAGGGTAAAGGGCAGACCAAAAGCCACCTATTTCTAACAAAAGTGTTTAGTCATCCTAGCAGCTGACTTAGCCTGAGATCAAGAGTGGCACACCCAAAATACAACCACTACCCCCAAATCTTCAACAAAGCTCTATTGTTAGAATTCTAAAATGAGCTGTATCTGGAACAAGGCTGATGTAACGGGTGACCGGCTGGCCTGGGATCACAACCAACACATCCAAGGAGACCATTAATAAACGGAGCTAACCTATGAACAGTAGCAGGCAGTCTGACCAGGGCAAGTAATAAATACTACAAACGGGGAAGTCTACTGCCGCCATGGCGCCATGTCGGGTCAATGTGGGAACCATGAATCTGATCGATCTGACGACAATAAACCCTGCTGTCCACAGGAGGCTTCTCATTTCAACATTTATTCTCGTCCATGCTAGCCCCTTATGTCAACTAGGAGGGAGCTGTCAAAATGAGTGGAACACAATGACGACATAAATCGATCAGGGGTCTTAAGCGGTTGACACTTCTGCATTTCTGCCCGTTTAAATTTTTTTTAGACACTAACTACAACGACGAGCAACGACAAGCAGTGTTTTATCGCTTGATGATGCTCCTTCCCTTGTTAAAAGGACAAGCCGTCACATGACAGACTACAGTAGTCAATGACCGACCGCACACATGTCATTAGAGTGCATGTTGTCACAGAAGCTATCTAGGCTCCCTATTATCAAAAAAAACGCCAAAGGTTTTAAACAATTACCTTATACTAAAAATATATAACCTGTTTAACCATTAACCTAATGGGGACATCCTTATCAAGTAGTGTACACGTAACCGAATGTCTTATCAGTTCACACAACCTTCTGTCACAACTATAAAAGCCTCTGCAGAGCTGCAGAACATCCTACAATCCTAAATAAGAGCAGGCCCCGGACACTTTAATGTCTCTTCGATAAATCATTTTAATCCATTGGAGGCGGATCTTTGACAGACAAATGAGGAAGATTAAAAATAGCTGAAACCCGTTGACGGCCAAGGAGTGAGTCAGGGCCGCGAACAGGTGTACAGTCAACAGGGTGTAGGCTAATCCTTTCGTCGGGCATAAAATGATGATAAGCACATGTTCCCTGTCTCACTGTGCTCGTTGAGCACACACGATCCCATTCAGCTCGCTATTACAAGGACCTATCAGGGCGAACTCTGGACCAGTGACATGAAAGACTCACCACACCTGTACCACAGCATTGCCATAAAGGGCAGCTGAAGAGCCCCTATGTTAGGGGAGCACATGGGCCTGTTTCAAACTATGCCGCGACACGGTCAGGTGTACTCGCTGTAAGTGGTCTGTTCTCATTTCATTTTTAGTATCTGCGCAAGACCCTGTCAGACCACTGGTGTTTTTGCGTGGCCCTTGTAAACCGTCACCGCAACCTCTTGGAGGGACAACTGGATCTGTTCAACAGTTTCACAGACGGGAAGTGAGGGCCTCCATTCCACCTAAAATAAGACTTGTGTGTCTCAGGTAGTGCTGTAGATAGACACAGAGAAGTGGGACTTCTCCCTTTGCTGCACCTGCTGTTCAAAATGGAGCATCACCGATTCCCACACGGGTGTTAGAAGCCCTTCGCTCTTTCCTGTTCCATCTGTCTTTGCGTAGCCACGCTCTCACACCTACCTCTCTTACTCACTATATGGTAACCGGACAATCTGAGATCTTCTAACTGTGGTACGGTAACAAAACCACTATATCCAACAGACTGCATTACCACTGTTAATTGAGATATGGAGAGAGCAAAAAAGCATACCTGACTTTTCTTGAAAAAAACAAATTGCAAAATAACATATAATTGTAATGAACATTGTTAGGCATTAGGAACAAGCAGTGACTACAGGATAAACCTGATGAATTGTGTGCTCTGAATATTAAAACAATACTGGTTTCCCAATTTGTTGCCATTTTTTAAATACTTAGAACACACTGTAAATGCTCAGAGAGTTTCTGTGCAGTCCTGCCTAATTACTTAGAAAGATATTTGAATCCAAGAAACCTACAGCACTAAATTCTCAAACGAACAGTGATGCGCAATGTTACTGAATATGCTAAGCTCACCTCCAGCAAAATTTTTATGCAGAAAACAATTAAATAATAGTTTGGCCAAATACTTTGGACCAACAAATATTACCATACAGCATCCACACCCGAGGCTCAAGCAAACAAGCTTACAGGTGTTCTGTTTCATTGAAGTGTTTCCCTACCATAGAGACCTATCAGTGGTGGGTCTGCCTAAGGGCAGGTTTTGAAAGCCGTATTTTATTAGCTAACCTTTCCTTTCAGCAACATGGATGTTCTAAAAATATTTAGCCTATGTCTTGTTTGTCTTTGTATTGGTGGTGAGTAGAACAATTCTTTTACAAGTTTTGGGGTCAAGACGCTGTGTTTAGTTTGTGGCAGTGACATTGGATCAATAATTCTGTGTCATACTGCTCCCCATCCCCATCTTAGTTCCGTCTTGCTCAGAGGTTAGGGACAAATCAATAAGCAGTTCAAATATACTGGCCAAATGCTTACCCTGTGTCCTCAGTGCCATTCAATCTAACCAAGGTTCAGCATCTGCTTTTGGCAGTTGGTCTGTAGATTGGAGGCTCAAATGTTCATTATTATGCACATCTGCAAAAAGGAATATATGCAATAGTTATGCAACTGCACACAGTAAAACATATCCTATGCATACTCCACTGTGGTCATGTCAAAATGTATCCATTATTTGATTTGGCAGGGAGCCCAAGTTGGTTGTCTTAACTCTCCACCCATCTCCAACATCTACAACTGGTCCTAGGTCCCCAAAAGTCAAGGAAAAAGTTTTCTACCAGACTTCTACTAACGTAAAACACATATGACTTATCTGGACAGTGGGGGTGGGTGACTA
The DNA here is from genome assembly GCA_036023535.2 of Galaxias brevipinnis. NCBI lineage: Eukaryota > Metazoa > Chordata > Actinopteri > Galaxiiformes > Galaxiidae > Galaxias > Galaxias brevipinnis. The sequence goes on along the minus strand of JAVQIZ010192893.1, from coordinate 24,168 downwards.
TTAAGTATGAACTTCTGGTCAATGTTAACCACCACATTAAACAATAGAAAACACATGAATGTGATTATTTTTAGCGACTATACTCGACAGGTACTTTTCAAATAATCCTTAAACCGACCCCGACGGAATCGATTTTTCTTTTATATTTCACGTTGATTCAAAAAGTCTAGTTACGATCTGAGTTTTCTTGTCATACTCTCAGTCTCGCACAGTAACGTTAAAACATATGGTTATTTGTCTCGTGCCCAAACCACCTTACCGTGGCGTGTCCCAGTCTTCTTGAGCTGTCTGTGTACAGGACTAAAAGTCCACTGACTAAATAAAACACCAACAAGACGTTGTACGGTTCTGACTTCCACGTATGTCTTTGTCTCGGGGCTTCGGTCGTTGCATTGCTTGTTGACAGCTGACTAACAGTTCCTGAATGTGAAAACATTGGAGTCTCCCAAGGCTAGAGTAATCGAAGTCGATAAGTGGGATAGAGGGATTTAGTGCGAGCGCGATTGTTCGAGTTTCGATTTAACTTGTGTTAGACGTATGAAGTGGGCATTAAACTCAAACATTTTGATAAAAAATAGAAAGCAGAAATTACCTCAATGGTAAAACGTCAATGAAAAAAAATCATTTGTTTATGTCAAATTAAATGAATAAAATATTGATTTCATGGATGTTAATGATTATTGTTCAAAGTGACTAAACCACATGTAGCCTACTGGAGGCACATACATACATTGTTTTGAGGCACACTAATGTATTCTACATAATAATAGCTTAAGCCCCAATGTATTCCTGTTTAAAGACGAATTCAATGTTGTTCGTACATATATTTCAATAGGTTGGTTGATCAGAAGATCAAATGGCTATCCTTGAGAGTTGATGTGCTCTGACTACAAAGAAAAATAAATGAGTGTGAACATCCTGTAGGCTATTTAGCTTACTTTAGTTCTACTTAGAAGACACCAGATAAAAAACAAACAAATGTAAAAGTATGTATGCTATGTACTTTGAGACAGGAAAAACTTCAGTCAGTTAAATGTCAAACAGTAACATATGTATTTTGCACAACAAGACATTTGAATTGAGTGCATCACGTGAAGTTTGAGTAGATCAAGTCACTTGAATTCAGTCACCTGAATCATGTCCCTTGCATGACAATGAAAGGGTTGCCATCTAGTGTAAATTAATGGTAACTGTTACTTGCTATGCATATTAAAAATAAAACATTTTAAGAAAATTGTAAACAGGGCAATTCTTCGGTTTAAATGATATGGTCATATACAGACAAGACTGTTACTTTTTAATTGGTCTGAGATAATACGCCCTTTCAAAAATATTATTTTGGCTCACAAAGGGCTAGCAAGAAATAGCACATTTATGTTAGTTGACGTTTCCTGCTTGTCTAACCTGTGGTTTTGTGTGATGATGTGATACACATAATGTGGTGGTGTATGTGAAAATTCCCACACATTATCTGACCCTTTTTCTCTGCTTAAACCCCAGTTACTAATTACAATACAATGTCATAATTCACACCATGCCATGTTAGTGTATTTGTCATTAGGCAAATTATTTTATAGCTTGTCTCAGTTTTTAAAGTTACATATTGAAACGTTTTCTTCCAAAGTTCTGTGACAAAACAACAATAACAATAAGGATGTACAGTTGGCCTTACAATGTACTTAATACAAAACTCAGGAATGTACAACCTCATAGCGAAAGAGATACAGGAGGCACATAAGCCAAAATACAGCTTTTGTACGAAGGCAACATCATTGTAAATATATTACTAAATATCAACAATAATGAATTGATCAACATTTATCAGACTAGAAAACAATAAGGGACTGTATATCTGTTTTATAACTTAAATCTGCCAATTAACCTCTTATTTCTGTCCTCATGCATGACCTCGGTCAAACAGTAGCTTGATAGAAAAGGCAAGGTCCACTGTATAGGCTATCAGTGTAATACCGGCAATGACCGTTTCCATGAGGACTAGCTCTAAGACTGTGTGGCTATATCCATTGTTCCACAGCTGTAGCACCTTGGTGATGCAAATCACCGTGGCAACCACATAGAGCAACAGCCCTGTCAGTCCAAACACGGCCAACAGTCGATCAAAGGGCAGAGGGCATCGCCCTGCACAGTCCCCTAGGATCACCACCGTTGAGCTTATGGACATCAGGAAGCAGAAGGCATATGCCACCCCGCACACCCATAGTTTCCACGCCTCGACCAACCCTCCCTCCGCCTCCCAAACTCTACGGACTCCCTCCACCACCAGGGGGATCATCTGACTGCCTCCCCAGACCTGGAGCACCTTGAGCAGGCCAGGCACGCTGGCCATGTAGCCTCTCTGCTCTTGGGTCTGGGTGCGGATCAGGTAGGTCTCGGAGGTGTAGCCCAGAAAGGTGAGGCAGGAGGCCACAGATGCGGCCAGAGAGCGTGGCGACGCACGGTGATGGGTGATGACCATCCAGAGGAAGAGCACCGAGGCACCCAGGCCCATGAGTGTGCCGAGCGCCGCGACAGTCACTGTCAGGTTCTTCCACGAGATGGGGATGAGGCTGTGGAACTGAATGACAGTGAGGACGTGGATGAGCAGGGTGAGGATGAAGAAGAAGCACCATGTGAACATGCAGGAGATCCTGAAGGTGGGGTTGAGCTCGGCATGTGGAGAGGGCTCCGCGGTGGACAACGAGGCCACCAGGCTGAAGGTGAGGCAACCGAAGAGGAGAGCCCACATCCGCACCAGAGACAGAGAGCTGGTGAAGTCCCGCGCCTCCAGCACAATCACAGGCATGGTGGCATTGAATTGCTTTCGAATTCTTAAGAGAAATGGTGGTTGTTCAAAAGCTTTATCCTCCCTGTAAAAAAAAAAAAGCTTACAGTGTCCTCCCCAGGTCGTTGTGTCACAACGCGATCAACTTACAAGCAGTCAAGATGGTTCCAGATGAGAACAGTCAGCTAGAGCTTTGGTGGTCAGGTAAAAAGACAGTGCCTCTTTCATTTCTGCAAACAGCCCTAGTTAATAAGTAACAAAGCAGGGATTAATTTAAACAAATCCATTCGTAGTGTAGCTTGTCCATGACCGTGCTCCTCTGCATCTGAAAGTTATACCAAATCTCTTCTTGAGTCAAACTAGTGAAGGTATCACGTCTTTTGTCCTACTTTTGCAGCAAACTTGCTCCCCCACCCCCCACTTCCACCCTGCACCCCGTGCCGGTGGAGTTGGCCCAGCCCACTTCCTGCAGCAGTGCACTCTAACCCTCCTACCTTGCTATGAAAGTAGCAGAGCGACCACAATAAAAGGCGCAAACAAGGTTTATCTTACCACCAGTTCTCATGAAACATTGTTCCCTTTTTTTCCGGTTCCTGTCAGTCGGCTCCTCTGTGACAAAGCCCACCCCATCACTCTGGGTTCCTTTGGCCAGGTTTATAGAGGCGTGAAATATGGCCACAGTGAGTCATCTGGATGTGTGATATTGTTTGTTTACATTGTGTTTGATCCCTTCAGTTGATCTCCTCAGTGAAGAGAGCCATATTTTGCAGTCGGTGTGTGTCTATGCAGACTGAAGCCTATTGGCATGTATAAAGTTGTTGATCGTTTGACTGAAGTCTTTTTCAGAAGGGCTGCATGTAGGGCATGGTTCTTGTCTGCACTCAGGGGAGAGGTATCTTCAGGAGATAAAACATTTTCACACACACACAAACAACCAAATAAACAAACACAGACACACACACAGACACACAAACACACATGCAGACTCCTATTTCATTTGACACACTTAGATGTATGCTTGAGATGTGTGCATGTAAATGAGTGTTTGTGTATCTCTGTCTGTGTGGGTGCAGCAAACACAAAAACTGTAAATCTTCTGTTGTTCTTTGTGTGTAAAAGTATGCACTTGTGTGTGCGCGCGCATGTGTGTGTGTGTGTGTGTGTGTGTGTGTGTGTGTGTGTGCGTGTGTACAAAGAGTTCTGTGAAGATCCCACAAAGTCACTTCAGCTCTGTGTAGATGGGCTCACCTGCTCTCTGTTTTATATTTAGACGCGGGGTACATCAACTCCCGCGTGTCACACAGCACAAGTTCAAAAACTATTCATCTGACAGGAGAATACACACTCCACAAAGACAGACAATGGAGGATAAACAACAGTTACCTGCCAGTGCAGATATATGGAGAGGATGATGTATCAGACTTCGGCTCTATGTCAAAAGGTTAACATTGCTACCTGTAATGGAAACAATTGGAGAGGAAATCTAAAATCCAAATTATGTTAATATATTTAATATTAAACTTTCTCATGATATGACGATACAGGAATCAAATATTTACCCCTGACCCATCAGGGTCTTAACATGGGACATTTCTTAATCAAAGAAATAAAGTTGAGTTTTTCTCAAAGGAGTAAAAGTTCAAGTTCTTGGAATTCATTGTTTATAAGGGCATCGTTCCTGTATTGCTTTGTCTGCAGACCAAGCCTTCTGCCTGAGAACCAGAGCGAGTGGGAAACAATGACACACTGTGGTATCGAGGTGAATTGTATCAACTTCCCTATGAAGGCTGTTCTGACTTTGTTACATGTAATAGTGAAACTCATAGGTAAATAGGGAACTGTGATATCTGATCAATGAAACATAATAAATGTGAGTATAGTGCTTCTTGATAATAACGTTTAACTAAGTTAGTTGTTTCAATTAACTAACTTAACCTAATTTACTAATCTTGAAAGCCATCTAAAACTCAATATCTCAACTCACTTGAATACAGTAGATACCGACCTAAAATTGCAACTAAAATGTATGTAGTTTGTATATTAGTAGCACCATGAGAGTTTGGGCCCACTTACTCAGGTTACATTGTTTCCATGGTTCTTAATGGAAATAAGGCCTATACTTTGAAATAGCTGTATAATTATCTGATACGAAGGCTGGTTATTTTAATGCAAAATAGGTGGTTGCAGAATAGTAACGAAAAAGCAGTAGCACCACCACAAGCTTATCCCTTTGTAAGAACGGAATACAACATTCACAAACATTTCATAAATACATGATTAATGGATTTAGCTCTGTATGTTTGTTTTGACCTAATAACCATCCATCCATCCATTAGCTATACTGCTTATCCTATGCAGGGTTGCGGGGGGGGGCTGGAGCCTATCCCATATACCTAAGAACCATATGGTTAAAATAGTGCTAAGGTACTGCAGTGATATTATCATTTATGGGAGAATGTTGCATCAAGGCCATTTCATTAACGCATAATCCTGTTTTAATTAATAGAGATATTTTGGACAATGTCAAAGCATTACGCTAATCTACCGCCAGGTAAATAATAACCTCATCTCAAATGTCAAAGAAATCAATAATTCAATAAATAAAATATTGAAGAAGTGGTCTAAAATCATGCGTGGCGCCACTGCGATATTGATGAATAATTACAAGTATACGTTTGCAATTTCAGAAGAATGAGTTGTCATACCCAGTTATTGACAGGTAAGGGTACTTGTTTCCTGTCTGATCTGGTTCATGGTCAAATACAAACATATTTCCAAATCAGGAAGGGGCCCAGCCTTTTGCAAGCCAATGTCAATGGCATACAAGACATTTATTGGGCAATATTTGACATATTTCTTGATGAAGGGACCCAACAGTTATCACCCATAATAAGGGAGAGGCTCTTTTTTGGGGGGAATCAATCTAGTCGATGAATTATGCTGTGAAAAATATGTATATATAAAAAACAGGAATAGAAATGTGTTGCATGGGCCCTACTCCAGCCCATATTTTAAGACTGCTATACAGGCCCTTTCTAAGCTTCCCCTGGTCAAGGGCCCAGCACATTGTCCCCACCACCCAGAATGGCCCTGCCTGTTTCTAAATGGTAAGGTAACTTTGAAACAGACCAACTCCTCCTTGTGATAGGACACCTGGATTACACTACAAAAGCCAAGGACAGCGCGACCGACAAGGACAGTACCAACTAGAAAAATGGGGAGGAGAAGGAACAATTAAGAAAGAAATAACGTATTTGTTCTAGATAAGAGACAGACAGAGCATGTGAGGATAGATGGAGAAAGAAAGACAGAGAAAGTCTTCAAAGAAGTGAAAAAAGAAGCAGGAGTGAGGGGGGTGGGCGGTGCTGGGCGAAGAAATCAAGCGGCAGAAATTGAATAATTTATGCGGACCCTGGTCTCGATGCCGGTTGGCTACCAGCAGCTCCCTCTATCTCACAAAGACATTTAACTGTGATTCACATCAAAGCACCACGGTCTCCCGCTGCTAAGCTGAAAGGCCGATTGCTTTCGCTCCCCACCACTAATAATATAGTCTTAATGCGGTTAATAAAGTGTCATACATTGTATCATTACGCCCCGACTTAGGAAGCTAATCATTTTAAAGGCAAAGAATCACCACTGTTCTTTGACTTTGAACCAAACAACGTCATGTTTCCATGCAAAGGGACTAGAGGGGAAATAGGGTGTTGGTGTGTTTATGTGTGTCTGCCTCAGAAGAGACATCAAAGCCATGTCCCACAGACAGTTTGTACAGTGAGAACAACATTCAGCACGCTGGTGGACACGCCACATTGTGCATAGCCTACAGCAGAAGATGGACGTAACAAAAACTTTATAATACAACACAATAAGGAGCCCCCACCCTCCCTGCTACACACACACCAACGCACATACACACACACACACACACACACACACACACACGTCCCCTTAGTAGCCCTTTGTTCCAATTGTACCTCTTTTCTATTCAACTTAAAAGAATAGGTGTTAGTTTGTGTGCGCGCGCGTGGGTGTGTGTGGGTGTGTTTGTATGTGTGTGTATTTCTTTGTGACCATGTCTCTGAGATGTACCACAGCAAAGTCGACCTCTTTTCTAATCCACTACAAACCTGAAAAATAAATTTAAAACTTCAGTAAAACTGTCCATACAATAAAATAACATGTTTTAAAGTTTCACCAAGCACACATTTTCGGAAGATTTATGCAAATCTACACTTGATTTTTTTCCCTCTATGTTGCATAAATATATACATGTGATATACATACACGTGTGTACATCTGAATTTAACAAAAAACAAGAAGTGGCCACATAATACTTATTAAAAAAATTCCTGTATTGCCGTCCTGGGAAATGTGTAGTTTACTGAAAGATATCTTTGATTATTTTCATGGCCTTAAAATTGTTTATGTAATTTCTGTAAGAGACTTTCGACTGCTTTTGAGCAGGTATGGCGAGGACTAACGGACAGTTCCTAAATTGAATTATTTTAGATCGCTCTTAAAAACATCTATTATAAATTGCTTTTAAGCGTTATTTTGAGTAATATTTGATATAATTACTTACTTTAAATATTGACAAAACAATATGTGTTATTTATTTTTCAATTTCTTCTACTGTATATGTTGGAATAGTTGCTAACATATTTTTGCCTGTACAAACCACAAAGCAAAAGGGCCGTGTAAACTAAGATTATTATTAACAATGATAATAATTCATATTATAATTAAACTATTAAAATTGTCATTTTTATTTGTATTATTATATTTGAACTCCTTGGCTATTACCATGAGATTACATGTTAATCCATGAGGAAAAGGCAGTAAGTTAACAATTAGGAAGGTTTTAAAATCTTATAATTTGTTTTGTCTTGTAGTTTTTGCTTTTTTCACTCAATTTCGCAGGGCAAGATTTGAACACAAATTTGACAATACATTTATTGTTTGACCAGAAAGAAATTACTATACACTGTATAATTCAATAATTGAATTACTTCCATTTTAGAAAAATTGCTGACGATAATCGTTTTAACATTCTCTAATCTATGTTGCCTAAAATCTTTAGCTGTATATCATTGCAAAATCATTTCAATTTCTCTTCATTTTTATAAACATCTCTGGGTGTGCTTGATATGATGCGGTTAAAGTTGCTCATGAAACCCCATTCTTGACCAAATGTAAGTTCACAATGCTAATAATCCATGTCAGTTTTGCTTTAATGTGCATCAAACACGCCATACTGGTCTACAATGGATGCCTTTAAGATAGATCAGATGACAGTCAGTACACCCACAGCTAGAGGACCCACTTACTCGTCCAATACACACACACGCACGCACGCACACACGCACACACACACACACACACACACACACACACACACACACACACACACACACACCAGATCTGCAGGTGTGAGGTCAAAAGTCAGGCAGGTATCGCCGTGGTTGCGGCTGATCAGGCGGAAGCAGCTTCACGGGTCAACACACACGGATACGAGCCATTGGGCCTGTATGAGACGGTCCAAACATCACAAGTACTGTCCACTCAGTCCTGTCTCTGTGAGGCCTTCACTTCCCCCTGGTTAATACAAGGGGACCAACTGGTCTCAGATGCACTAAACCAATAGTGCTGATGTCTCATGGAAACTGACCTAAGGACTGTTTCTTGATAATGGCTCATGGAAGAGTGTTTCGTTTTCATTAGTTTCACCTTCGTTAGGGTCATTTTTTCCACCTGGGTTCATTTGTGTTGATTGGATCTTCTGTGTTTTAGGCCCTGACCCTATTAATACTCTGATCCACACGCAAATGGTGTTTAATGTTACTAAAAAAAAGATTTTTTAAACGCGCCCTAAAGTGCAAATACTTTCTCTACGAAGGGGAAAAATATACGTTTAGAAAAATATACGTATTATTATGGACAGCGCCTTAGCTTTTGCATTTAAGTCTTGTCTTTTGAACTGTCCCTTGTCCTGTCCTGTTAAATGTCGCTTGTGGTTTTGCCTTCTGGTTCCTTTTCTTATCAAGAGAAACAAAGTTCTTCTGAATATGTCGGATCACAGACCATACTCGCTCTCCCTTGGCTAACCATGACAGGACAGTGCCAACGATGTTTCCCCTGGTGGTATCAGAAGAGAGTAACAACTACAGTACAAAGGAAATAAAAAAAAATTCTATTATATATATATATATATATATATATATATATATATACTGTGTAGGATGAGAGCAAATTTCAGATGGGTCACACATGGGAAATGTTTTTTCTGCCTTTCCCCTTATTTTTTCCACCTGACGTGAGTAGTGAGTTCTACTTTCACCTGACGTTTGGTAGGCCACCCAGATCAGTTGAGCAGATAATCTCCTCTTCCCACCCATTCCCACAATCACAATGCTCCACCATACGCCTTTACCAAGTTGATATTTATATATTTCCCCCAAAATATACTTCCATATGTCTGAGCTTAACGGTCCACAAGAGAGACGAACGAGCGAGGAGCCCTGGTGGATCCTATTCTTCTCTTTGGGCTGCTTCAAAGTCTTGCCATGTTGCCAAACCTCCTTATTCAGATTGCCCCCCTCTCTCTTCCCTTCAAAACAGGTCAGCTAGTTTTTCAACCTGACAATCTCCCGCTGCCCAGGCTTATCCACACCCCATTCCTTTCTCCTTCCCTCACTCCTGGAAGAAAGGCCGGCGGACATGAGGGGGATTTGCCTCGCTGTTCTATATGAAACATATGAGGAAGGAAAGAAGAAAGGGGAAGAGAGTGAGAGGCGTAGAAAGAGAAGAAAAGAAAAAGGGTGCTGTTTTTTTTTGTTTTTTTTGGTGCGTGTGCTGGTGAGGAGACCAGGGCCAGAAGCAGGAGGAGGAGGCCACTTAGTAGGAGAAGCAGGAGAACTGGCCTCGGTTTAGGAGGGTGTGTTTGGAGGAGCCCTGGTACAGCCAGCAGGAGGATTACAATGTGAGGAAGGTCCCATGGTGGAGGTGGAGGAGGAGCTTTTTAATGTAAAAAAACAGATCGACATTATACAATTACAAAAGCACACCATGCTCACCCTCCTATAACGCACATGCACAGCGAAAACAGCTCTGGTTCGCTTTTCTGTCTCATTTGGGCCTAAAGGTCGTCGACTTTCCCCATTTTAGAAAAAGAGAGACCAGGGTTCCTTGGGGTGTTCCCTGGTGTGTGGACAAAAACCCCTTTTTTACCCCCTTGAGTTGGAGAATGTCATGTGAGCCAATTGGAGGAGGTTACTAACAATCTTCTCAATAGCCACACCTAAAACGTAACTGGCTGGAACTCCTCATATCAGTTCCAGAGAAAAGCTATTTGCCTTGCATGGTGCTATGCAATTTCTGAGTTGCATGCAGAGTAAAGCTGTAAGCATTTGCAGGTCTCGAAACAAAGTTCAGGAAGAAACGGTCAGAGATTTACCGGTGAGCTAAATCATCTAATCTGATGAGGAATTGTCCAGATTTTTTAGACCTATTATCATCATTATGTTTGATTTGGTATTGAGAGTGACCATTTTGGTGTACAATCTAACTCTAAATCAACACAAGAGGCGTAGGAAAGTAGGACCTCTAGTACATTTGTGAGGAGAGTATTTGAGGATACAGTAGTAGAGTGTGACACAGAAGCAGATCCCCGGGCGGGGCCTCGGTCCACTTGCGTGTCCTCTTGAAGCGGTCCCCCGTGGTGGCATCACCGTGGGAACAGCTGCTGTAACGACTCACCCTCCTATAACTCCCACCCCCCTACCCACCCCCAGCCAGTTGCCGTGCTGATCCAGGCCCATCCTTGGAAACAGTGAATCTGTCGTGTCCCTTTGATCTCTCGGTACCACCCCAGAAGAGGATTGAACAACTGGTAGGCTCACTGTCAACACCTCACGGTCCAGCCAACATACAGCTTAGCCTTGCCCAGCGGCTAACCTAGCCTAGCGCTGTTCGCTAACACCACCCGTTCCCTGACGTCTCTGTCAGCATTAGCGCATGCTAAGTCAGAGAGGGTGCATGTGTGCCAGCTGTCAAGTGGAAGGAATTCCTTGCACTGTGGTCAAGGTCTCTCCCACTATTGAAACAAATAGGGATCATAGATAGCTCCCATACTAAGTGCTAACTCTGCATCACTAACTGTTTAGCTTGGTTGCCACGCTATGTTTTGAAGAAAGGTCTTAGCTGGTGCTTATAGCCATAGTTTGGGCTGTCGCCTGAGATCGTCACCTGTCATTACATTTATATCATGACCTGAGAAGGGGGTGCTAGATAAGAAGACAGATGGACACAGGAGCCTTAAAGTATAACTCACTCTCTTTATGTAATCTAGTTGGTGATACTGGTTCGTAGGAAATAGGTGGTGCGTATCCCACTCTGTGTAAAATTGCGTTCTGACTTGTGAATATGGCAGGAGTCCATTGGTTTATCACCATGCGTCTTCTCTTTTTTTCTAACAAAAACTTTCCATGTCCACACACAACTTTCCATTTAAAGAAGAAGATGGATAGTGGAGTATTTGTTAAAAAAGCTGTTGGCTAATGCATCACATCCCTCAGCCAAAGATACGTTTTGGGAGTTTGGCTGACTCCATATATACTCTATGAATTAGTTTGCCGGCAAATTGTTCTGGGCCTCCTTGGATATATCGCCTTATCCAAAGCCTGACCAGAAGTTACCTGTGTGGGTAGCTTTTCAAACTTATGTTGATTCTAATTAAAACAAACAACGCATTGTACTCTACGTAAAGAAACACCAAACAAGCAGGGGGCTTCCCTCTCTCTCTTTCTTATTCCCCTCTTTCTTTCTATCCTTCAATCAACCCCCCCATTCCCCACTCCCCGTTCCTCCCCACCCTGCTTTAATCCAGTGGCGGAATTCTGCTCGACAACTGATCAAAGAGCACACACACGACGCCAGGTGCGGCTGCAGCTTCAACCGCTGACAACCACCGAGATCGCTTTTTTTTTCTCTTCCCCTTTTCTCTTTTCAGAACAAAAAAACAAAGCCTGGCGAACTGCTGTTTGTGTTTGTGTCTGAGGGAAAAAGAGTGTCTGCCGCTCCCATTATTTTGGTAGACTGTTTTCCCTTCTTTCAAACAACGAGAAAGAAATGTTTTTCGGCAACGAGCCCCCCCCCCCCCCCCCACTCCTCCCATCCTCTCCCCACCCCGTACCCCTCAATGCAAGGCGGTGGACGGTTTGAGGACTTTCCTGACGGTAAATTATGGCACTGTGGAGACAGGCGACCAGCGGGAGTGAGGGAACAGAGAGAGGTAGCCCGGCAGGGATTAGGCTTTATTAGGACTCCTTCGCCAAGGATGGGCGTGACAACACAATGTGTGTGTGTGTGTGTGTGTGTGTGTGTTTGTTTTGAGTATGATGGGCATGCACAACAGCAGAGTGTGTGTTTGTGTTGTTGACAGTAAAGTGAGAGATTGGGTCGCAGGTATTCCTTTTAATTGATGGGTGGTCTCGTCAAGCGGTATCGGCTATACTAAGTATCTCAAAGTATATTTCATCTGTTCATCTGGTATTTAGAGAGCCACTACACTTCCTAGGTCACATCATAATATCTTGACTGAACGATGTCAAAGGAATATTTCCCTCTTAAATAAAGTTTCTCCCTTGCAGCTAAAGAACGTGCCTCAAGTATACATTCAATAGCCTCCTTGTCGATACTCCCTCTGCAAAAGTCAAAGGTCATGTGATGACTTCTTAGATTGCTTCCTTCGGCTAATCGAAAGCTTCTGAACCAAAATCAGTGATCCTAGTTGTTCCCTGGGGGTCTAGTTTTAACTGTGCTATTGCCGCCAGGATTTCCCAAATTCAACATTTCATCTATACTTTATTGATCACCTAGACTTTTGAAGAGTTGATGAAAGACAAATCCTGCTTGAAATTGAGTGTGAATAACTGATACATCAATCTTATTAAGGCGGCTCTTCAAAAGAGCTTCTATTTATTATTTATGATTTAACATAAACTAATGCTAATCTAAGTAAAACAGTGTCCTATTTTAATGAAGAAAAAGCTTTGTGTGTGTGTGTGTGTGTGTGTGTGTGTGTGTGTGTGTGTGTGTGTGTGTGCATTCAATTGTACAACATGCAAGTGTTGGATCCCCTGCCAGTGTTCCTAGCAACAGTAGCATTTCCTAGTAGTCTTTGGAAAGGAATAATGTGTGTGTGTGTGTGTGTGTGTGTGTGTGTGTGTACTAATGTAGGGGACCCACTGACAGGTGGGTACCAGGTCCAAAAGCGTGTGAACCACGGTCGCTCTCCAGCTGTCAGCTAAACCCCCACCCATCTCTCCCCTCACTCCTATTAAGTCTTCTTTGCCAGCCCCTTTTCTCCTCCATCCCTCCACCCTTCCAGCCCACTCTTCAAAACCAGTGCTGCCTTCAGCTGGAGGCCTTGAATCACAATTCCATTCCCTACACTACACACACACATACACCATTCCCTACACACACACACACACACACACACACACACACATACACACACACACACGCATGCGGCGCTCCGCACACAAGGCCAGAAACTGAAGGGAATCGAATAAATAGACGTCACGTCGTCCATGTCTCTCGTCTGTCCCGCCGTCCCTCTGGAGCGGGTTAGAAGGTTAAAGTTGTCCGGCAGGCCACAGTGACACGTTTGTTTCTCACGTCTGTCAGGCAGTTCCAGTGAGTGGCCCATACAGTCAGTCTGGCCCAGGAAAATAGGATGCCCAAGAGTGACATCATGTGAATGCGCTTTGAAGATGAACTACCAGTGGTATAATAATGAAACGGCTGTTTAAACTTGAGTCAGCTGACCTCCAGAAGAACCAAAGGGAAATGTGACCATCTGTAAAAAGGATTATTGGCATAAAAACACCAAGAATAATGCTAGAGTAATCTTTTGCTTTTGAATAAATGCTTATGAAAGTAAAACCAGCACCAAACCGCCTGACAAAAATAATAAATATATGTAGCTCCAAATATGGTCTGAGACAGGGATTCTCACATTTCCTAAAGCACAAATATGATGCCAAAGTCGATATGAAAATGAATTGTAGCAAAAACAAAAAGGGGTGGGGGGCAATAAAGTATTTTTGGCTGTTAAAGAGGATTTCAAAGGCTGTCAAAATAAAGAAGGGAAAGAAGAAAGCATCAGAAAAAATACATTTACGTCATAAATGCACAGGTTCCCTTTTAACGGGCCTTTTCAAAACTCCGGCTTTTAATGGTGGGCAAGTTCAAAGTGGCACTAGACTCCCACTGCTTTGGAGAAATTGAAGTGGAGTAGAGCCCCTGTTTGAGAGAGAGAGAGAGAGAGAGAGAGAGAGAGAGAGAGAGAGAGTGTGTGTGTGTGTGTGTGTGTAACGGAGCTAATGCCCCTCTCTTTCTGTCCCAGTTAATCAGGCCTACCCCCTGCCAAAATGTTCCTTGGATGAGAAAGTGTGTGTGTGTGTGCGTGTACGCCACTTTTTTGACTTTTATGTCCCCCTTCTTGTTTCTGCCGTCAATCCTTTCATCACTCGGATCATACTTCTTTTATCCCTCTTTATACCATCTTTCTTGTCCCTCTCTACCACTTGCACTTTTCCCCACTTCCATCCACTTTTCACTCGGTTCCCACTTCTGCACTTCTCTTCTGCTTCGCTCCCGTCTCTTTCCGGTTGCTCGAAATGGTGTCTTGGGGAATGTCGCAAACATTCTGCATTCTGGGAGCGCTCCGGATCCCGAGTCTTTGCCACCTAACCAGCCTTGCCCCACAGTGTTATCCCCGCATCAAAGCTGCAAATCCTTACTCTTTCTTTCCCTCCTTCCCTCCTTTTCCTTCTTTCTTCTGCGGTGGCACTTCTAGCGGCTCTGCGTGTTTAAACATCACATATCGCCCTCATTAAAGACCCTCAAAGACTTCCATTGATTCTAAAGGCGCTCATTTGAATTTTTAATCACACGTATGTACGAGTGCTGCGCTCAGCAACTATACAACACACGCGTGCACACGATAACGCTCTCATCTTCGTGCTTTTGCCTGTTTCAAAGTCCTCGACTTTCTATGTCTTGGAGTTGAGACTTGCGCAAAGTCTCCATTGCTGGACCTTCGTAAGACATTACTCATATTTGTAATGCTATTAGATAAGAACATACTCTAATATGTAAGATTGATGACATTAAAGGGTGTGACCGTGTGAATAAGACGAAGTGGGAGGATTGACTAACATCATATGTGAAACAATGGTGACAGCACTCACTAACCATAACCCTGTATTGACAATATTTGATTGCTGGGAAGTTCTACATGCCTTATGCAAGTGTATGAGAAGCTCTAGGGGTGAAGATCAATTAGACTCTTATCTGGTAAAGCTTTCTGCCTTCTTCATCGCTGAGCCCCTGACACATATTTTAAATATAACACTCTTCTGGTTTGATCCCTAAAATATGGAACTCAGCTCTGGTTACTCCTTTGCGTAAAGGGGGGTATGCAAGTGACTTAAATAATTACAGACCCATCTCCAAACTCCCATGTCTAGCAAAGAAGCTCTTAGATTCTCTTAGACGATCTCGTGAATGAACGGCTTTGTACTGTCATGTCCACCAATAATATCTGAAGCCTTTTAACTGGTTTCAGGACTGACCTTCTGATAGAACACAGTGCATAGATGCTAAGGGTTTGAAATCCAAGGTTGTAGCCATAGATAATGGTGTGCCACAAGGTTTAACTTTAGGTCCTACATTTACACTTTATATTAATGATATGTGTGCCTCTTCAAAATACTGAAAGGTACATTTCTATGCAGATAATACTATTCTTAACTTTTGTGCACCATAAATGGCAATGTCAAACTTTACAAGAGCATTAAATTGTGTACAGTGATCTAAGATTATTCCTTAATGAGTCAGACTATATGCTTTTCTCAAGGGCCAAAAGTTCAATTATATTATAAGGCATATCATATTTGCTCCATTAATGGAGCCCAAATTGTGTGTGTTGCAGTTTACAAACGGAATTTTACTAGATTAAAGGTTGCAATTTAATAGGCATATGTTTGAACTCACAAAGGATCAGACTTGGAGCTATGTATAAGATAAGAGAAAGCTTTTCCCTTGAAAACAGAAAGACAATCCTCGTGTCAATCATGGATTATGGTGATATCGTGCAAATGTATGTAAAATGGCAATAATTATCTGTAAAATAAATATGTTAGTCCTCATATGAATGTTTATTTATCTAAGTATACTGTAATAAATTATCTTGTGGTCACGTATATTTTAAATTATGTATTAGGTAAAATAAATTCAGTATAATTGTGTTCTTGATTTTGTGGCAATTATTTAAGTACATTTTTACTAAAAATATTTGGAGTACATAATTTTTTTCTAGTTAAAACATAACCATTCTGTTCATGTATTTCGAAATAGACATACTATTGTGTAATGTTATTTACAACTAATACAACCTAATGTAATCAGGCAGTTTTTAATTGAATGGTGGCATCAAGAACGTGGTCTGGATTTGCAGCAAGGCATTGTGGGATAATAATTATAATGTACCTATTCAATGTGACTGTGGCATGTTAAAAATAAAATTGCAAGTATTATCAATGTGTGAGGTCTGGGTTTATAGATTGAATCCTTCAGAGTGTTGTTTTAACACCATGGGCCTGGTTTGTTGCACAATAGCTCTAAATGCTATCTGTAACAATGACAGAGTTTAGAATACCAAGTTTTAGCAAAGATCAACAGTCTCTCTCTATAGAACTTTGAGTGCCATCACTTTATGGAAGGTGTTAGATCACAATGATTTGGCAAATACAATTAAAGTAAGTTTTCTCTGCTGAACTTTTAGTGCAGTCACTTTATTGAAGGTGTTTAATCGCATTGCTTTGGGAAATATCTGTAAAATAACAGGGTTTCTTGGCAAAAATGTTTTTGAGCTTTGTATGTGGAGATTTTACTTTCAATTTACGGTTGTTTGGCAGCCATTGTTGCCAGTCATTTGACCGTTTCTTCAATATTTTTTTTACAGTTTTTTTACTGTCTCTTTTTTTGTTTACAAGGCATTGCTGTGCAAGTTGCCTTTTTACCTTACTTCCCTTTTAAAGCACGCATTCAGTAGTCATAGAAAACACTCACAGGACTTTATCATGCATGAAAGCCCAAAAGTGAAACAAGAATTTAGAAAAATAGTAATCAGTTTTTTGCCTCCTATAAATGGAACAAGATTCAACAGGAATTGAAAACAGAGCAATTTGTTTTGGTTGTACACTTAAATATATATATATATATATAAAAAAAAAATATATATATATATATATATATACATATACATATATATGAATTATATACTGGATTTTAGAGTTGAAGAGTGTTCTTGTTTTTGTTAAAACTTAAATGTTATACTGTATTTTACACATTCTAAAATAAGTAAACATTTCTCATTGAAAATGTTTCTTGTCTTCGTGTTTGTTTTGTTGTAATTTATAGATATTTTTCCTTAAACAAGGCACTGCTGGAAAACAGACCTAGTCTCAGTCGGTTACTCCTGTATAAATTAAAACAATACTATAATATTAGGTACCAGTAATCATAGTATGTTTATGTGAAAGATTATTGTTCATGTAGTTATGCATCTCTCAGTCACTCCAGTTGATGTAGGTCTATATGAGGCATACCCTCAGATACTGTGTGCATACAAAGACCCAGCTAAGCTACAGAGGGACACTTTGTCACTCAAGCAATAACAGAGGAGAGAGAGAAAGGGGAGGGGGGCTTAGATCTTCCTGCAAGAAGTACACCTTTGAATCTGAAGTTCCTTGCCGAAAAAAGCCCTTTGAAAATCTAATGCATAAACATTATCTGCTGTTTTTTCCCTTCTTCTCTAAGTCCCTCCCTTCCCTCCCCTCACCTAGAGCAGCGAGCTTCTGAGCGACTTTGGAGAACTTCCCTTTTTTCCCAGAGTCCTCAGTTACTTAAATATGAGGTGGATGGGGATTTGGATATTGTTATGTCTCATCAAAGGAAGAGATCTTCCGCCGTCCTCCTTTGCCTGTTCGCCGGCTGTCTGTCAATGCCACGTGTTCAAAGCAAGAAGCATATCCTCAAGACTAATGTAGTAAAAAAAAAAGAAAAAAAAAAGACACTCCTTCCCTACCCGGTGTCTTTTTTAATATAATCTTTTAGTAAGGGTGCAAGTTGGCCCAGAGGCTAAGATGTTAGCTGGCGTTCATGCCTCCATTTTAGTGAGTGTTACGCACACTATGACAACGGTGAAAATGACTTGCGATTCCTAGGTGTGTTGGGGTTTCTAATGTAAATCGCTGTGGTTGAATGAAAGGCAAGCACAAAAGCGAGGGGCCCTTAGCTATTAAATTATATCACAATCTCCTATAGTTGTTTTAACTTGGTTATTACCCACCTAAACACAACTTTCAACTTCACAGTAACCAACTGGATACAACTAGTTAATTACTGCACATTGTCTACCAGAAAGCTGATAAGCTTAGGCAAAGAAAGAAACGTGCAAATATGTATAGCCAGCATATCATAGACTTTCCCCCCTTTCGGATCCTTAGTCTCATCCATGTTTGTAGGTTTAATAGATTATGAAGGAAAGCCGCATATAATGGTAGTACATCAAACAAGAATCCCTTTACTTCAAACCCCGTAAAGGATCCACTCTCTGGGGCTCCAAAGAGCCTTTCCATCCAATGAATGTTACAGTTACGCGTCAGACTCTCCATCTCCCTTTCTCCCCCTCAAAGCACTCTCCCTCGCTTCAGCCCCATTCCGTCTCCCCTCTTTCCCTCCTCCCCTCTCTCCCACACCTGCTGCTGTGAACAGCATGATCCCAGTGTGTGTTTCTGTTCATCCCTCTCTTCTTGCCCTCCTTTCCCCCTCCATCCCTTTTTCTTTCATGTGTGCTTGCCTGTCAGGCCCAGCTGGATCAGGCCTGCCAGTCGAGTCACACAGATGCCCTTTGTCGGCGTGGAAACAAGCCGTGGCAGCCACTAAAAGCAGTCTGACTGACAGTAATCGCAAATCCTTGCCTCATGATTCCTCGCTCAAGTGCCCACGTATGGTGCCACAATTTGGTGCTACTTTATGTTGTTAAATGGTATCATACAAAACACGTAACAATGCTAGATGTTAAATAAATGACCCCACGGCCTGTGTCAAAGGGTTCAGTTATGTTGTTGTAAATCCCATTCCAGTAAACTAGTATGTTTAATACAAGGTGTATGAGCTCCATGGGAGGATTGATGACCTTTGATGATTTTGGTGTCACTCATTGCCTCACTGTTGTCTTGTAGAGAACATGGACCATGGTTCTGGTGAAGTGGAAGTGTGACCTCTCATCTTTCAGCAGTCCAAGGCTACAATTGACATGGTCTACAATAATAAATAGCACAATTACACACTCTGTTGAGACACAAAATGAGCATCTCTGTGTGTCTGTTTTTTGTGTGTCTATGTGTGTTTTTGTGTGAGTCTGTGTGTGTCTGTGTGTGTGTGTGATTGGGAAATACAACATTTACCAGTCTCCCCATATGGTTTCCATTGAAATATAGACAAAATAGCCAGAGACGTTTATGAATACTCCAATGCAGCCTAGCACCAGCAGAACCCTGGGATCCCACAGTCATCTCTAATGGCGGCCGTATGCGGATAAAACGTTCATTCAGAATGACTCGTCTAAAAACACTCGACAGAGCCACTCACACGAGGGTGTGCGCTCCCAGATCCATGGAAAATATGCTTTATTGGCGGCGCACGCCTGGGTATGAGTGGAGGGGTTCTCTGTGGTGGTGGCAGATATATTACCTGGGCCCTCAATCCGCTCCTCCACCATCAACTCCTCTCTCCTAATGCAGCGGACTGAAATGGCTGCCCTGCGTTCACTTCACCCTTTTACCACACAAACACCTTGCCCCGTCGCTTCCCTGGATCCCATCCAGACACCTTTTACCAACTTTGCCAAACCCTTCACCAACCTTATCCACCTCACCCACCATTAACATCCCACCCTGATTCAACCCCCGACCTTGAACCCTTTTCTCCCTATCCAGCCACAGTCGCTGGGCCTGGCTCCATTGATCTCTGTGTGTGTGTGTAAAGCCAAGGTGGAGCTGTTCCATGAAAAGGTCACCTGGCTGCAGCTCTCTGTTCCAGCACATGGCTTTCACAAGGCCGTCTTTATTCTGGAGGCCCCCTGCATGGGCGTGTACACACACACACACACACACACACATGTAAACATCTCCGACACTTACATTAGGGTACAGATACACACACAGACACATAGCACTTACACACCGACTCAATGGATTTACTATTTTGCAACCCCCCCCCAGCTTCTTTTTCAACACAGTCAAAGTCTCTGTTCCTACATTAACCACGTCCTCGATTTGCATACCCAAGAAAGAGAGTCAAATCATCCAAAGGTAAGTTTCAACAATCAGCCATCACTCAATTAGCACTCAACAGTTTCCCCTCTCATGCACACCAAAAGAAAAACGGTGGGTGGAGAGCGAGGTCTTTGAAAACTCAAAATGTGCCTTTTATCATCTCATCTCCCAGCAAAACAATTTCGTTCTATTATCCTCACAGCAGGGGCCCCACTGTCCCATGAAAGTGTGCCGCCGCGCTTTATAGGTAAAGAGAAAAACAATGCCTTTCATTTTTGCACCTTGCACCCCCTCAAATTTTAAGCCGAATCAAAGCAAGCATTTACATATAGCTGCTGTTTCATGTGTGAGGAGCGGAGACAGGATCCCCGTTGGCTCCCAGCGAAAGAGGACCACATAGACGTCCTGCACTGTGCGGAGGGAGAAATATAGGGGAAGACAAAAAGACAGAGGGAGGAGTGAGAGAGGAGAAGAAGAAATGTTTTGGAAGTTTCACAACTCAGCATGTGATGAAATGTACTTATGTCGTCTTGTCGCATCCGATCCAACGCCCACCCTCCACGCACACGCACACAAATGTACGTATCATTTGGTGACAAAAGACATTAAACTCATGAGGATGTCTTTCCCCTCCTCTACCTGTTTAATCAGTCGGATGTCAAACAGTTAGGGTTCTTGTCATTTCGTATCACCGCCCACCGTCATAATGCTTTGGCGAAACCTGTGTAGATTCCGTCAGTGCTGCAAACAAAAATCTCACAGTCAAATAGAACCCACTTCAAAGGAATAGGCAGTCCTCCTGACAAAGAATGCCTGACTACCTGTTGTCTTTTTTATGAAGAGAGCTGGGTGAGCTTAATTATCACATTACATGTGACTATTATAAGTCAAGAAGGCAAACAAACCCTCTTGAATCCCTTAATTTGACATGGATGGAGATTTGAAAGGTAAACTCTGGGCTAATTATTTTTGCAAGCACTCTCTCTGCTACATAATAAACCTCATGATGACAGGTATTTATGATAAATAGGTATTAAATCCATCTGTATTATATATAAATTGTTTATAAATATTAAACCGTTATTGTTCATTCTTAAGCTTGCATTACCATTTGCAACGCATCTTTCTCCGGACATGTCCTAAACACAGCCAGAGGTTTTGTTGCACAGACATTTTCACTGTGACCTGCAGCCTGTGACTGTAATGGGGATGAACTGTGCCATGTGAGCAGGATGTGTGTGCTTTAACCTACGTGACAGAGACACGCCTGGTACCACACCACTCCCCCCATGACCCCAGTGTTATTCTACAGGCTGCTGTTTACGAGCTGGCGCTCTACATTCTCCATATGGACGAGCCGACCCGGCTTTACGCTCACAGCCCTCAGCCGTACGCAGAGGGATGCGCCACTCCGGAGCTTCGTACAGGAGGTGCTTTTAATGTGGCGCTGCTAAATTTACCGTGTGCAAATACGTGGAGTATGTCGTTGAGTGGCGACGGCAATGTGTCTTGGGTCAGACGTGCATAGATGTTCCTTTTACCCTGCACACGAACAATCAGTCAGTTAACTATGAAAAATATTGTACGATTAAGAGAATTAAACTGGTACCACACCATCGGTAAGGGAACACAATGTAGTTGAGCCTCGGTGCCTCTAGTGGCTAAGCATGAACACTGCATCTATTGTCCACTGCTCTGACACATGTCATTCCACCCACACTCCATAATGAAGAACCATCTCCATATTCAACATCACACCCATAAAGTTTGAAGACAGATTGTCACACCATAGCAAATGCCCACAAACACATTTTAAAAATACCGTTTAAATTTTGCTATTACTGTAAATTCGTTTCTACATAATCAAGCCATTTCCACAGAAAAATAGCTATCTCCTATTCCATCATATTATCCAACATTTCCCCCATAGTATCCTAGCCCTTTTATCTGTGGAATTGTACTCCTCTCTTCTCTTTAGTTTCCACTATCCTTCTGTACTTCACATGATCATCTCGAAGCCTATCTCTCCTTTTCGCGTTACTCAGTTAATCACTCTATCTTTCCCTCTCCTTTACCTATCTATCCTTCCCTCCCTCCTTACTTCCCTCCCTCCGGTTGCCCCCAGCAGGTTTAATGAAGTCTGCTCCGGTGTAATCTCCCCGTGATCGAGCCCTCTCACCTCCCCTCGGTGACTCAGGTGTCTCCCGACAGAGGCCCATTGTTTCCCCTGGCTGGATCCTCCACATGAAGTCCGCCTGGCACAAGCACACACCTGCACCCAACAATGGGACCTTTGTTCTGCTGCGCCCCTGGCACACACGCAGACACACGCACACACACACACACGCACGCATCCACATGCGCGCTCACGTAAACGCATGCAAGCAGACATCCATGGAAGTGTTTACAAACACACGCCAGGCAGAACCCACAAGGACGTGCACACGCAAAATGCATGGAACCACATAAATGTGAGCACAAATAAAGAAATGTCTACACACGCAGAACACACACACACACACACACACACACACACACACTCACACACACAAACACACACACACACAACGGACTTACCAAGAAACACACTCTGAAAACAGAGAGCTTCAGCTCACTTCTTTATCACCGTAGACAGAGAATTGCAGGAAAGCAAAATAGCAAAGATACCATGGCCAAGTTGTTTGCACAGGCTGATGTTGTATGTAATTACATTGGACAGGAGATCAGGTGGGCTGTTGCCAAGAGGGAGGCAGATCATAACAGACAAGCAACGCAGTAAACTGTGCACAAACATTTGCAGAGAGAATGTGGGTGTTGGGAGATGCCGTGTATGTTCTGTGTATGGATGTGTGTTCGGGTGGGTGGATGTGTAGTATACATCTTTTGATTGTATGTGCGTTATGCAGTGTGTGTGTGTGTGTGTGTTAGAGAGAAAGAGACTGATTGTGTCTGTCTGTGGACACACTGCAGAAGGCATAACTTGTCTTACTCTAAGTGTTGGTGTGTGATCACACTTCTTATAAACTGAAAGGCAGCCTCTGTCTGCATGGCAAAGAAAGAGAAGAGGATCAAGACACTTGCAATGGTTTATGTTTAAAGAAATGCCCAACTAATCCCCTTTGCCTGCGTTTCCCATTGAATGCCAGTCACTTCTGCCCTTAGGGGGGAGAACTATGGGTGGCAGGGAAGAGGAAGGAGGAAGAAGGGGGCACAAAGGAGAGCAAAGAGAGGTGAGAAAAAGGAAAAAAAGAGGTAGAGAAGGATAGAGAAGTGGGAAGAGAACCGGAGAAGACAGGGAGGAACTTAGAAGAAGAGAGGTGCAGGGCTGTGCCTTTGTTTAGCCGTAACACCAGCATCACCTGTGGACGGGTGCAGGCCTGCAGGCAGCACTGTCATTAAGGTGTCAGATGACTTAGTAAAATAGTCTGTGTGTGTGTGTGTGTGTTTGTGTGTGTGTGTGTGTGTGTGTCTCTTTGGTGTCTATGTCTCTAGAAATGTAGACCAGGGTTCCCCGTCTATGATAGTATGACCCAATTTGAATGTGGTATCCATGAGTACCTTAATTTATTAACAACGACTGGAAAACTTGTACACATTTAAAAACATAAAGCATTTATTTCAATTTATATCAAATCGCCTTTGCTTAACCATTGGAAAAAAAAGTTGAGTGCCACAAAGTATGTTGAGAATTGTCTCTTAAGTGGGTTATCTGCCCCACTAACATGGGGGATGGGAGGGAGGAAAAGGGAGAAGAGGGTGGAGAGGGAGGGTAGGAGGCCCTTTTGTAATTTCACGTACGTGACAGGAGAGGAGCGAGGGATGGAAATAGAACAATGGAAGAAACGCAGAGCTTCTGAGGAGGCCCTCAAAGACTTCCAACTCAGAAGACTGATAAAAGCCCGCCTCCTTCCTATACCAGGGGGGGGGGGGGGGGGGGGGGGGGGGGGGGGGGGGGGGGGGGGGGGGGGGGGG